>CALNHX010007813.1:0-68775 GCA_940337035.1 Agriotes lineatus | reverse complement strand
TGCGAATGACTATTTTTAACTCAAATTAGGTTCATGCATATTCGAATCATTATTTGTGATAGTTAATCAACACACTGAAAAATTATTTAGAAATTATGACATTTCTACAACTGTCAAAGTCAAAACTTAATGTAAGTGAAGAGTCAACCAAATGATAACTGTTACACATATTATTATTTCAAATATCTATTAAAGTAAGTAGTTCTTTCAAATATGTAGTTCATTCATTATTGGGACTTATTAATGTTTTATTTTCATATACCTGTCACAAACTCCACTTAACGGAACTGCTAAGTAAATAAGCTCATTTCAACATCCATAACTGCAGCTGTATCTAACTGACTATATTTGTAGTTTCATAAATGTTCCCAACTCTGTGACTGGATGTATAGCATACTTACAGCTGCGGTAAAACTGCCAAGATGATTAACACACTAAAGACCAGCTCTCCTCTTTAACCGCAAGTGATGACTCCTCTGCAGTCCTGATCCAAATCAATATCAGCTGCATATTCCATAGCTCCAAACCGTAACCAATTCACAAAAAAAACCTATTCCAGAACACAGGATACCTGCTTTCTCTTTAACAGCGATTTAGCAGTCCAGTACAATTCAGCTCCAAACAAATCCCAATTGTTTATGTAATCCAAGATGATTCTGCCACTTTCATACATCCATAAGCTTCTTCCAATCCCATGATATCAAACCATTCAGCAAATATCCACTTTAAGAATCCCAATTCATTTAATTTTTTCTTGCTTTGGATTCGTATATTATGTACCACAACTAATCAGTTATACCCTTGTTAATGTTTTAATTAAATAAAATAAGTTTTACAGGGTTTTTATTAAAATTTTCGGGAGTATATAACTTTAATGTCCCATTCTTAATAAGAAATTTTGTTGTTATTCTTAATATATCCTAATTTTCCCTAGCAATATTTATTATACCAATTTTTTTACAACCTATCACTTCTTGACATATTTCTATATTATATATTCTAACATTTAATAATTGACTTTTTGAAATAATCATTTGAGTAAAGCTTTCACTTTACTTATTTCGATTGTCATTTAATACAAATTAAGATCTAAGCTCTGATATTACCAAACAACTATCCCAACCAAATCAACTCATATGGTCGAACCTTTCTAATAAAATATTCACAACCGTATCTAATCTCTCATTTATTAAATAAATCTCAAATATTTATGTTGCACTTTTAATACTAAAATCCACCCTTGTACTCTTTAATTACTAGTTAATTTATTCTTTCAAAATAGTTCCCTACCTAGAAATACTTTTATAGATAATTATCAGTCTCAGGAAGCTACCACTGCAGTATCTATATTTTTTCAAAATTTTTTCTAACAGAAATTGTTCGGATGATCTCTGCATGTTAAATGAGTGGATGCATGTTAAATGTATCTTAACATTCGAGGACGCGATCATGTTAAACATTGTTTAACATTTCAATGAACAATAAATAAAAATACCGGGTGTTTTAAAAAGAATTACAGTAAGTATGCTTTGAATTTTCCATAATGCAATACCAATAACAATATAGCGGCAAATACAATACCACCAAGCACACAAAACCCCAGAATATATGTGAACTAAATCTAAAATTCCAGTAAGGGGAACTAAAGAACCAATAAACAGCAAGCTTTGCGGAAAGGTACATTCAAACAAAAAACATAAACGTCACTTCGCTGTTGCTGCTATTGCGTCAGATAGAAGTATCTAATTTCCAGGTTTTTTAGTGCTGTTGTTTGTTAGTTTTGTGGTTCTTTGTTAATTTTTGTTAGTATTGCTGTTCTTCGTTCGTTCTGTTTGTTATTGTTTGCCTATTCGCCGTTTAATTTTGGACGGCTTGGTTAGAACATCAAATCGTAAGCATTAAATGCTTTCTAAAATGCTACCTTAAGTTGCAATTATATATTTATGTAATACTAAATTCCGTTTTACGAAGGATTACAATGAGCTATAAAGCAAGACAGCTTTTGTGTATTCAGAAACAAGAAGTATAATTGCAAATGCCATAAAGTGTTTTGATGAACAGAAGACTTCTGGCACGTTGATATTTTCGGTAGAGCAATCTACAGAACTAGCAGCCGCAACGACTGGAAAATCAACCTCTCTGATAAAGAAAGTTCGTAACGAGTATATTACAACAGGTAATGCATAAAAAATAACAATATTATTTCTCAGCATTGTCATTAAAAGACTTAATGCAGGTAATACTTCAGTCCTTACTTCTTCCAGGCACTACTTTTTTAACATCTCCGCAGAAGAAGAAACTCAAGAAAGACTAAGAAAATCGTTCTCGGCGAGTTTGATTTGGGAGTTTTGCGAAAAAACGGTTCGTGAAATGTTCATTGTGGAACATCAAGTATCGAGTATAATCGTATTAGTAAACAGATTGACTGAAAAAGTTAACTAGACTGGCCGCCGAGAAATTTTGAGAACGAATCTGAACGAAATAGGCTTTCATTATAAAAAATGTTGTGACAAAAGGAAAATAGAAGAAAACGCAGAACTAGGTGTGAACAAAAAACCAGTAATGTTCCTAGAAGAAACATATATTTATCCTAATTACGGAGTAGGAAAATGGTGGCAGTAAAATGATGACCAGGTGTTTACAAAAGTTACATTTAAATAATTCTACTCGGGACTTTGGTAGTCGGTACATTGCAAAACGAGAATCGATTGCAAGCAAGTCTATGCTTTGCTCTGACGGTCTTAATGTCTATTTCCTTTGTTTAAAAACTTTTTGTATTAGCCTTTAGGATAATTGATAATCAGGCAATCTAATATATTTATTAAATATAATCTCCCAGTAATTTATTATCATAAAAATATGTATTGCATTCTTAGTCGTTCTATGTACTATTATTTTTGTTACAATAAATGTATTTAGTAAGTAGTGGTTTAATAACTTAAACACTGTTACATGTAAAATAATTCAGATGATTAAAAAAATTTTTTTTTTAATTTTCCGCGTTTACGAATGTTTCTACTGAGTGTAATTTTCAAACGGAGCTAGCGCCAGCCTCCCCTGTCCGGGGTTTTTGTGTGCTTGGTGGCACTGTAAAAATTTACATGCAAACAAAATTAAAAACCTACTAGATGTAATTCTTTTTAAGACACCCGGTAACATCAACGTATTCTATAATATCACTTTTGGTTTAATCGATCAGTGAGATCTCTACAGGTAAATAATTTCTGAATTGTTATACGACCGTTTAGATAATTAGCAAATTGACCTCTGTCTGTTATTACTGATTAAACCCAAAGTTTGACTTTTAGCAATTATCCGTATATTTGAACACTACTAAATACTAAATCACGTCTCGAGACAAATCAGTTATAATATAAGAATGCCAAAGAAACTGATTTTTATATACAACTAATCTCACAAAACTTGGCATATCCCTTGTTGAGATCAAAAGCTCCTTGATTAAGAAGTACCCATCCGATACCATTTTTGTCGAACGATCTACCCCTGACAGTTCAACGGATGCCATGAATATTATTGCCATCCAAGTTACTACATAGCCACCCATCTCGAATATAAAGTAGCAAATGTACAGGATGGTCCCAAAACGCCTGTCTTCAAAACGAACTTTCTCGTGGAAGCTTTTCGGTTGTAGCTACCACAGTTGTTTGGTTTAAAATGTTTTTTGGCACAAAGTTTTAGTAAGTGGTTTACAAATCCGTAAAAATATTATTGCTATCTGATAATTGTAATCAAAACACTTTGAAAGCTCAGTGTCTTTAATACTTTTCTAGTACTACCCTGTATGCAAATCTAAAACAGAAACTTGACCAAAAAAGGCAGAGAAAACTTTAAACTGTCGTTGACTATTCCAAACCGCAGGTTTACAGACAGGCAAAATATTCTAACCTGCCGACTATAGAAACATTTCCTCGAGCTACAGTGAATCACAAAACAAAAACCAGTTTTTTATTTACAAATTGCCCGTTAGGTTGGGTTGAACTTTTGAAATTGAGAAGTCATGCAAACGCTGTAGTGGTTCATGTACAATTTAAAACTGTTTTGTTGATAAAAATATGTTGTCCGATCGAGGGCAAAGATTGCATAAAAATTTAAGGCCTGGCAGTTTGTAATTCAAAATAGCTCAAATAAAACCATTTACGGAAGCCGTACATTTGTGCCTTTCTGCAAGTAAAGGTCACCTGTCCGAATGGGTTTGAAGAAGCGCTTTGCGAATCGTGTAAAATCAATTAGTGCGAGTGTGCAGCTCCTTTACGTAATTCTTTAAAAATAGAGCATATTCTAAGCGATTTAGGTACAACGAACTTCTACAACTTGTGCAGTTGTGCGTTATTTATGTCTGGCATTTTGGACAGAAGTAGAGGTTTGATGCTAAACCAGTTCTGATGCTTTAGACCTGTTCTTAATATCTAGGCGCACATGTGTCAACGGCTACGCTATTTAAATCACGATGAAATAGTGGAATGAAACGCTTCATGACGAATGTCATGTGCAAGTGCTGGTTTCGCATTCCATCAGTGTAATATACAACATGCATCTATCCAGGTTGCTGAGGTTAATACTGCTACGAGAATCACGAAAGATTCTTATTTAAAAATTCGATGAATACACCAACAATGCCCAGAAAGTGTGCTGTATTTATTCTTCAGCAATTTCTTAGTCCCGAAAATTTTTTTGGAAATCTTATTATTGTCACTAATAGAGAAATTAGCTTAAAAGAAAACCGATTCGGTCATTAAACACCGTTATATTGTGGGGCATTGTTAAAGTTACTCATGCCGGGGTTCCTTAGTACTCGCAACTGAAAAATTGATGGAATTAAAAATCTCCCAATTTCTTAAAAATACACTGGAAACTTGTTGAAAATCGTCACTGTATTCCATAATATATTCATAGGCACCCTTTCGTATGCCTTTTAAGTCTATAGATAGGAAACTTTTTTAAAAATTTCTTATTACTGGATCGGACACTAGGGCCATACACAATAAAGATTAAATTAAGTTCTCATTACATACATAACTAAACATATAAAATATTGATAAAAGACTTAGTTAAAAAACATTAAACAAATATTCTACAAATTAGTCGCTGTCACTTAAAAGAACGTCCTGTGGAAGTCTTGGTTTTAAGCGAGGGTTTATAGTTCTCTGTCCAAGCATGTAGTGATAAGTAGCTGGGCAAGTCCTTAGGTTATCCAAGACTCTTTTGGTGGTGGTTTATATAAAGTCCTGGATATGAGCCATGTTCAATTCATGGTGTAGTTGGTCGTTACGGATAAACCATGGTGTATTTGCTGTCATTCTGAGAACTTTGTTTTGTAACACCTGTAATTTGTTTATGTGTGTTTTCGAAGCAGTTCCTCATACTTCACAGGCATACATGAGCAGAATAGATTTGTATATTAGCATGGTACACTCAAGTTTCATTGGAGTGTTTCTATTTAATATTGTTGTAGCAGTAATTTATTTTGGTGTTAATGTAAATTCCCCATGTTAGTTTTTGGTCCAAGTTGACTCCCAGATATTTTACGGCTCGGTCTTTTAGGTTCCACGTGATTGGATTTCCATTTATAACAATGAGAGTTGGATTATTGCATTTTCTAAGAGTGAACATTTTGGCAATAATTTTGCTTGGATTTAAAGTAATGTTCCAGCGGTTGAGCCAAGTTTGCAGTTGATCTGTTGCTCTTTGAAGTGTTAGTATTGCGCGGTTTAAGTCGTGATCTTGCGTAATTATCTCCGCGTCATCAGCGAACATCGCCAGCGAACAGGCTGGAGGTACAGGAATATCGTGCATAAATATATTAAACAGTAGAGGTCCAAGTACGGAGCCTTGAGGAACCCTTGCGTTGATGTTCTTGGTTTCTGATACGGATGCATTAACTTTGCTTCCAAATGTTCTTCCAATAAGAAAAGTCGAAAAGTTATATTGATAATGTATTCGGAGATTTTCAGATAGATCATTTTGTAAATGAGGCCATTGTGCCACACTCTGTCACAAGATTGAGCTATATCTAGGAACAAAACGGTAGCATGTTACGTGTAGAATGCGCCGCCTGTTGTAATTTCGAATTCGAATATTATTTTTCCCGCGCACTGCGCACCGGATTTTGGCCGTGACAATTGCGATATAATTTTATCTGGGGAAAATCGATGGCAAACCTTGACACGCTCTTTCTTTGCTAGCAACTGGAAGCGAACAGTTCATAAAAGGTGTAATTCACAAGTTCGGGGATGCTTGTATAGGGTTTTTGGTTGGCTTGAAGTAGTGAAGTTATGTAAACCCTCACGTCTTCGTGGATTTGAGACCTCGAACTTATTAAAGAACGATGTTTCCTTCGCTTCGGCGGATTTGTCAGTGATTGCACGCTCGAGCTGTTCTTTTTGTGCCCAAAAACCACCTGGTGTGAATAGCTATTTCGCGTTAGGAAGCCTGTCCTGGCGTGTTCTACTAGAACCTTCTTTTTCCCTCTTACAGCAAGCCGTACCAGGCAAAAATGTATTGCTCGTCTGGAATTCGTTCTGAGTTTATGGCAACGTGCTGCAGGTCTCGCGAGTCGATCTGTCGAGCCTCCACGGAACCGCTTTCCCTTGTCGCCGGCGCTTAGTTAGGGCACAAGAAGGAAGCGCATTGTGGGGTGTATTTAGCTCCAAGGTTTGAAATTTTGATCCCGTTGGAGAGGCGCTGTGTTACGTTCAGAACTACCACCGACGGCTGTACGAACTTCTCGGCCGAAGCTCGAGATACGTGTTCAGCGTCTTCCAGAACTGAGCCCCACGATCTTTTGCGGCTAGTAGCTTGCGAAGCTGCCTGTTTTTAATATGTTATAAACTGCTGTTATGTCGGAAACTGTGAGTATAGTTAGTTCATATAGTTATTAATCTAGGGCGTTCCTAACATTCCATTTTATACTAGTTGTAAGTTATTCATTGTAAAATTGTACTGTGATTTAGCATGAAATTAAATGATCTCAAATTATCAGTATACAGGGTGAGTCAGCTACGGTTTGATTGCCTTTGTTGAAGCTATCTTTCAGGGAGTGTGTTTTAGTTGGGTATAGAGTTTACAATTTCTCATTAGTTCACCGGGGTGCATTTGCCGTTATCTTCAAAAATTGTTGGGGCTCTGGGCTTTTAATAATTGTTCTACCGATTCATTTTCGTTCGTAAGGACTACACGGCCTCCAATCGTTGAACTGGCGGCCGGCATTTACACCCAAGTGTACCTAATTTTTATGCTGCTTTGAAAGATCGCCCAGAATCTAAATTAAAAAGGCCTAACAAGCGTATTTTTTGTTTTCAAAGCCTTTAGTGTTAGTTTCAATGATTCTGACAAACTGGTGTATTGTGGAGTATTTGGGTCTGAAGCCAAACTGGACTGGTGGTGATATCGCCTGCTGGGATATAGAATTATTGAGACGGTTGTAGATGATTTTTTCGAGTAGCTTTGCTAGTGTGAATAAGAGACTTCTTGGGCGATAAGATGTTGGGTTGTTTTTGCATTTTACAGGTTTTTGGAAATGAAACAACTAGAATTAGGTGTACCAATCATGAAAATACAAAGTGACAGTTCTGCAGAGGAAGAGGAAAGGAAAAGGAAAAGGAGGGAAATGGAAAGAAAGGACAAAACAGAAGGAGAAAAAAGGAAGAGTATAGAAACATGCGCAAAGAAATAGCCAAGGTGAAAGAACTCATTCAAAAGCTACAAAAAGAGTATAAAGGCAAAAATAACCTCGTGAAGGGAAACACAAACACTAAAAGGGAGATAAAGGAGTCTGTCGGCAGAATAGGAGTAATAGTGGAAAGAATAAGTACAGAAAACATATAACAGGCCATAGAATATGTAATAGTTGGAAAAATCGAAGAAAAGGAAGAAGAAAGAGAAACAGAAATGAGCTACCAA
This sequence comes from Agriotes lineatus, assembly GCA_940337035.1. NCBI lineage: Eukaryota > Metazoa > Arthropoda > Insecta > Coleoptera > Elateridae > Agriotes > Agriotes lineatus. The sequence continues at coordinate 60,855 of CALNHX010007813.1, read as the reverse complement.
GAGAAGTGTACTCAAACGGCAATAACGGCAGTACAAGCTGGAACACAAACTGAACAATACAATCCTAAAAGAGAAAAGGATGAAAAGAGACAAAAAATCATCCAACCAATTGAGGAGGTCCAGGAAGGAGACGATGATATGGAGAAATTTGAAACTATCAGAGATGAAACATGCCAGAAGAAATATACACAAGTGAAGTAGTTAAAGGTCTAAAAACGGAAGGAGTCAATGAAGACCTTATAATTATCGTTGACCCCGATAAACCTGACGAAGACCAACTACTGAAAAAAGCCAAGACAAGAAACACAAGGATAATAGAGGCAGTAGAAGAATACGCGGTTAAAGATGGGAAAATGACAACTGTCAGGAACAGTTTTCACATGGTGACAGAAGAAGAGGGAGAAGAGGATCCTGAAACATCCAAGCAATACGATAAGAACATCTATATAATAGGATGCAAGACATCTAATAATATAGAAGTCTACTGTAATCTACTTAATGAGAAATTCAGTAAACTTCAAGCAGAAAACCAAAACAAAACAGGAAAAAAATCACATGCGCGACGAGCGTATACAATATGGAGACCCTTACAAGAAAACTCATGGAGTATAAGTTTGGGAAAACTAGGAGAAAGGTCATATGTATGAGAACACCCATAATAAATGAAGATAGCGGAAATTAAGAGAGTAAAGAAGGATGAAACATGGTAAAAAAGAAAAACAAGAATGGACAAGACTCCATACTAATTAGAGCGAGAGATGAGAAGATAAGCTACGCCGAACTGGTCAGATCAATGAAAGACAAAATACCCCATGGTAAAGACAACGTAAGGGTAAACAAAGTTGTGAGAGCCAAAGAGGGAAACATTAGGCTGTAGATAAGGGGAAAAGAAGATGGAGGAATAAAACTAATTGAACAAATTCAACAAAAAATGGGTGGACAAGTAGAAGCCAACATTCAAGAGAGTAAGAAAAAATTCATAATCTTGGATCTAGAGGAAGATACTGAAGAAGAAGACCCCAGAAGAGCAATAAATAGGGAACTAACAATGAAAAAAACTCAGGAAAAACAAGTTTCAATAAAAATGGCGGAAAACTCGAACAAAAGACGGCTAAAGTATGCAATAATTGAAACAACAATGGAAAACGCAAACACACTACTGCAAAAAAAGGATTAAAATCGGGTGGACCAACTGTAGGATCAACGAAATGCTAAACCCAGTAACATGTTACCGATGTGCCAGATTTGGTCATAAGACAGGCACATGTAGAAAAAACAGAAACGGCGAAAACAAATGTCACAAATGTGGCGGAACAAATCACGTAGCAAAAGATTGCATAAACGAAGAGTTTTGCTATGAATGCGACAAAAAAGGGCACAGGGCGGACGAAATGAAGTGCCCAATATATAAAGAGATCGTGAAGAAAATAAGGAACAAGAAAAGAGGAACGACCGAGCAGAATTATGTATAAAATGCTACAAGCCAACATGGGAGTGGCAAGAAACGCACATGATGTGATAATAGCAACGGCGACAATACAGCACATAGATATCCTAATCATAGCGGAACCAAATAAAAATGAAATAAATAACCAACTCTGGATCTCGGATAAAAACAGATATGCCGCAATTAGAGTAATGAATAAAAACATCCAAGTATACGACAAAGGAAGAGGGAAAGGATATACTTGGATACTAACAAAACTGAAGGCAATATACAGCTACTACATATTCCCAAACCTAGATTTTGAAGAATTTACAGAAAAATGAGAAGAAATCGAAGAATCGATGGCAACACACAAGAGAAATGGAACGGAAATAATAATGGGAGGAGACGTGAATGCAAAAGCAACACCTTGGGGAGCAACAAGAACTGATAGGAGAGGAAATATAATATTGGAACGGATCCTAAGGGAGGAATTTATAATACTGAACCGGAGAAACAAGCCAAAATTCGAAAGAGACAACCAGACGAGCTATATTGATATCACAATAGCAAGTAAAAAGGTTGCTCAGAGATGCTCAAATTGGGAAGTGACAGATAAAGAAAACTTTAGTCTCCACAAAAACATCATTCTACCAATGAGAGATATAAAAGTAAACACAAAACCTCAGCCAGTTCATTGGAAATGGAAAATGGAGGAATGTTTGAACATATTAAAGGACGAAATTGCCAAAGAATTCTAGGAAATCCAGGCAGAACTAAGACTAGTAGAATACATAGAAATTATTCAAAGACACTGCAAGAGGCATATAAAATAAACTACATTCAAACAAAATAGAAAGCCAGTATGCTGGTGGAACGGAGAGGTTGCAGAACAAAGAAAAACATGTATGAAAAAGAAAAAAGAACTTACAAGGAAGAACAAGAACTCAACAAGCGTAGAAGAAAAGATCCGAGCGAAAGAAGAATACACCGAAGCAAGGATCAACTACAGAAGAGAAATAAACAAGGCCAAGAGGAACAAATGGAAAGAATTAATAAAAGAAATAAACGAAGACCCCTGGGGAAGTGGATATAGAATCGCTACCAAGAAACTGAAGCTAATCCAAAAGATAACTTTAAAAAAATGGAATGGATACGGTAATCGAACAGCTGTTCCCTAAGTGTGAGGAGACTGAGTTCCCTAAAATACTGGTGGACGATGTAAGAAACTTCAAACTAGCTGAATTGGAAGAGGTGAATAAGGGGCTGAAAACCAGGAAAGCGCCGGGCCCAGATGGGCAGACGAATGAAGTCGTGAGAATAGCAATTGAAGCAAACAAACGCAAAGCACTATCAGTGTTAAACAACCTACTTAAGGAAGGAGTCTTCCCTGAGAGCTGGAAGAAGACAAAGCTGTGCTTAACAGAAAAGAACAGAAACGAAGGAGCAAAACAAAAATACAGACCTATATGCCCGATAGACGCTATGGGGAAGGTCTTTGAAAAACTGATAAGCAAAAGGCTGACGGAAGAAATAGCAATAAAGGGAGGAATATCGAATAACCAATAGGTATGGATTTATTAAGGGAAAATCAACTATAGACTCTATGAAAATAATAACGAATACGGTAGACGAAGTGAAAAGAAAGGCATTGACATTAAAAATGCCTTCAACTCAGCAAGGTGGAAGGGAATTATACAAGACTTAGTCAAAAGAAAAATAAGCGGGTACATAATAAGAATCATTGGCAGCTACCTAAATAATAGAATTATACAGACGGAAGATCACGGAGGCTACCCTGTGAGCTGTGGGGTCCCACAAGGATCCATATTGGGACCACTACTCTCGAATATATACTTCGACAATATCACAAGAACCGAGATGCTAGAGGGGGTAAAGATACTCTCTGTTACGCAGACGACACGGCTTTGATAGTCACCGCAAAGTCAGAAGAACTACTCAAAGCCAATGCAAACATTGTAATTTCCACAATCACAAACAGACTGGAAGGAAAACAACTCAAAATTGCCACTCAAAAAACCAATGCGGTTATACTACACGGAGGAAGCAGTTTAAAAAAACAGAAATTGAAGTAGACAATCAAATCATCGAAACCCAGAAGAATTTAAAATACCTTGGAGTAACGTTTCAAAGAAACAGTAGACTGGTTGCACACATAGAAAAAACAGCGAAAAGACAGAGAAAACTATAACATCCCTGGCTAGTCTAATGCCGAGAATTAACGGTCCAGGTCAACAGAAAAGGGAAATGTTGTGTTCGGTGGCATACTCGACAATCCTATATGCGGCAAATATATGGGCGAAAGAGGCAAAGCTAAGGAGAAACAAAGATATACTAGAAAGACAGCAACGTAGATTAGCTATAGTGACAACGGGAGCATACAGGCCCACCTCAACCGAAGCACTACAGGTACTGGCAGCGATGCTGCCAATAGAGTTAATGATACAGGAAAGAGCCAATAACTATAGAGTGTCTAAAGAGGAAAAAAGACTGAACAAGATAGAACAGCAGAATAAATGGAGGGAAAGATGGCGACAGGAAACAGGCAATGCTAGCTGGACTAAAAGACTGATTGAAATTCTAGATAAATGGATAAACCGAAGGCACGGGGAGGTTAAATACTACCTAGCGCAACTGTTGACTGGACATGGCAGCTACATGAAATACAAGAAGATCAGAAAAACAGAGATGGAAGAATGCATTTATTGTGACTGGAATATGGACGACGCGGAGCACACTTTCTTTTGGTGCACAAAATGGGAGGACTGGAGAGCCGAAGCAAATGCAAAAATAGGAACGAATATTACACCAGACAACATAATAGAAAGCATGCTGGAAAAAGAAAGTAATTGGTCGGCAATAGAAGAACTGGCGGAGAGGATCTTAAAATCCAAAATAGAACGGGGAATATAAAGACAGACTAAATATCTGGAGGAAAATCGCTACCCTGAAGTAATGGGAAACTAGTTCCGGGGTACTGGTAGCAAATCTTAGCCGAGAGGAGGGGTTTTAACAGGTAGGCGCCTGGGTGAACAACTTCCCAGGTGAATCCTGTACATCCAAAGAAGACGTCTTCAGAAGATTTCCCCTCCTCCGGAATAAAAAAAAAAGGTTTTTGGAAGTGCATTACATGTGCATATTTCCATTTCTTAGGAAAATATTCAATAAATAAACATGAATTTTAGAGAGAGGTCAGGTATGATAGGCATTTTGGTGTGATGTTTTTAAGAGTCATATTTGTTATCATAACTGGGCCGGGAGATTTTTTGTTTGGTAGGAGTTGGATTAAAGAAGCAATTTCTTCTGGGGTTGTTTGAACATTTGTTGCATTTGATGGGGGTGTTGAGTTACAGTTTCATCAATAGAGTTATTGAAATCTATTTTTTCATTGCTGGGTTTAATTATTAATAGTTGTTCAATGTGATTGCTTAGGGCCTCGCATTTCTCTTGGTCGCTAGAATATAGGGAGTCGTTTTCTCTTAGAGTAGGTATCATTTGTTTCTGGTTGGTCATACGTTTGACCACTCTCCACATGGTTGAATCTGCCGTTCCTAGTTCACCTATGAATCGATTGTAAGATGAGAATTTCTAATTTTCAATTTCCCATTTTACTTGTCGCTTTATTTGGGTAAGGGCTAATTTGTGTTGTGGTTCCCGGGTTCGTCGCCACTGTCTTCGGATCTGGTATTTTTGGTGTATTAAATTTTGAATCATAATTGGTAGTATTTGATGATTTACTACTTTACAATGGATTTTATAAGTAGCTATTCGGGCTGCTCTTTGGATCGATATTGTAAGATGATTAATTTCCTGATCTATGCCATTGGTGCTGTATAGATTTTGAAATGGTGCTAGGTTATTTTTGAGCTGGGATTTAAATATTTCCCAATCGACTTGTCCATTAATTAGTCTAGGAGTGTTTAGTTTTAAAGATGGTTGCTGGTTGAACGTGATAATTATTGGTAGGAGTCCAATTCCGCCAGTACTTGCTAGGTATATAGGATTTTAGATTCGATATTGAAGGAAAATATCGAGAATATCGGGCTGATGGTCATAGCTATATGGGTGATACGAAGATTTGAAGTGTAGATGCTTTTCGTGGTTAATAGGTAATGTTTCAGGCATGACAGATTATCTACACAAGATGTACCACTTTTGAATCTACTCCGTTCTTCGATGTCAGCAAGCTATTACTTCTCCATCTTGTTTTTAAAAATTTCCCATACAGTCGATTCACAGACGATGTTACACGCAACCTCAAGCCTGTATACTATTTCAATTTGTATTTGTTGTTTTTCTTGTAAGTAGAACTAATATTGGTGATGATACCTCTTCACCTTGTTAGCACTTTTCACGTTTGGCTACTGATCCCAGAACTATCTGAAGAGAGTGCTGCAATAATTCGTTAGATAAAGCTACGGGGTAGGGAGCTTATTATTATTTGATACTTTCAATACTATGTTGATCTCGAGTATTGACACCCTTTCGATATTTTATTTTGAAATTGTGATTTGCTTTCGTCAGCAGATCTTGATAATATCGTTTCCGTTCACTGAGTTATACTGGATTAATCATCATCATTTCCTTGTCGTTATTCTTCAGATTGTTTCTTGTTTTCCAAGCTGTTCTCATTCGAGAATTGTTCATAAGACTATCAACTTCTTCGCATTTATGCCTCTAAAAAGATTTTGTGTTTTTCGAGTGTCTCCTTTCAGAGTGTAATTTTATCACATATATATTTATTTTCCATCGGGCTGGTCTCCTGTGACGATATATTGTTATAATCCCTGCTCCTAATAATAAATATAGGGGTTTTTAAATAAATACTGGTGAGGGAAACTACACTTTATAATGATTAAAAGAATGTAATAATAATTACGACAAATAAATGGTTTATTGCCCTTTACTTATTTTATCTGTTTGCATTAAACATTCGGGTCTAGCTCGGTAGAACATGAGACAATCTTGGTTCGGGGGTGGGAATTCATAAACTTAAGGAAAACTTGATATGACCAATAACTCGTTGTATGACAAATACTCTCAAATATTTCGCGCAAATGCACAATTTCATCTGATATTTAACTAACCTCTAAGTTTTATTCAACAAACACAATGATCTGCTAGTGCACAAAACAGAGTAAACTGAATTCTAAAACCACCAAAATGGCAAAGACGAGTCAGGTAAATATTCATACTGTGACGTAGTAACTGCTAAGCTCGTTTTGTTTTTAGTGTGAACCGACGCTCGACAGCTTTTTGTTTCATATCCGGCACAAAACTTAAAAATGTCGAGTCATTTCGCATATTCAAAGGACGCTATCTAAATTTCTGGAAACTGGACGGCTCTGAACCACTAGAATATGGCTCTCCACCTCGTAGACACCCCGAACTTGTTGAAGTAGATCTGCGGCAACGCGTTCCCTGTGAAATTCTACCTTAATCGGAGGCTTCTCGGACGCTGGAGTGCTCCCTACACGTAACATGCGCTATTCTTGCTGGGCGAAGCTGCTTGTATAAGGAAATGGACACCGAAGTCAATCGTACTTGGAGGAATTTTTCTGCTGGCTTATATGCTTCACTTGTGAATCACTTTAACCAACTAATAACTTTTTTATTTACAATTTGACATGATAAATGAGGAGCTAAATGTGGCCCCAGCACACATTTTTCAAGCTTGTTTAGTTATTAATAAAAAATGACAGTCAGGTCTCTTAGCAACTAGATTTTTAAATGCTTATAAAGGAAATTAGGATTGATAACATGTTTTATCTTATGCACTACAGTTTTGATGTCGTGTCTTTGCCTAACCATTAATATTGTCCCTTTCTTGGAATAATTGTTACAACACACGCTCTGCTGTTAAATCACTTTTGTTTATACGGCACCAATATACTCGAAGTCCATTTAACTTCTCACTAATTGTCTTTCGATCTGCTGCCTTCCATTGCCATTGCCCTTTGCAATAATTATTTCGCTAGCACGGTTTCGTTTACCTTTCAGCTAATCTGCCTTTTGCTGGCTTATACAGTTTTACTACATAATGCTTATATTCTTTCTATATGTAACAAATCATTTTATATTTTTCTATTCACATTACGTCTGACATTAATAAGCCCAATTCCGTCAGTTACCAATTAAATTGCATTAGCATTTATCATATATGAAACTCTGAATGTAACCCTTCTAAACCTGCTTTGATGCATGCTAACTTCCATCTCTCAAGCGACCAGCCACCGCTGCTCAAATCAAGTGCACTTATGAATGTAAAATATTGATTATTTTGCAATAGATAAAATATTTAATTCTGCGCTCATGTTGACCTTATTCATTTAGTTAATTAGGCAATCAGAATTTCTATGGGCAGTGAACCATTACAATATTTATCGCAAAGTTTTTTCTTTTCATTTTCTATTATTTCAAAGTGGGACATTGTTGAAGTTACTCATACCTGCATTGCATAGTTACTAAAGTTTTGTAAAATAGTAATTCGGATTTCTAGTATGCTGGAAACTTACTGCACATTTTATTTTTTCTGAAAACTTATTGATATTGGTACCCAAATAGTTTCATTAGCCATACACAAAATCATAGTAAATATGAACAAAGCTTATATTAATTAACGACAATACATAAAATACAGAAGGTTACGCCAATTTAATGTCAGCACTCGCTTAAAACAGACAGGAACACATAGCATATGTCGCAACATACAAGCGAGGTTCACCCTATGGTGGCTACTGATTACAGGAGTTTCAATTTTGGATGTTACCAAATTGGAATGACGTTGCAGGCAAGCAAACCAAAGTATGCTAATGACAAAATTGCGGTGATGCTGCAGGTCGAATATAGTAGGAAGGCGACAATAATAGTATGGCACCACGTACGTAGAACTTTATAATGTACCATAAAGCAATTACTGACAAATTCGGAGATTATGTAACACTAACCGGTGATTCAAATCTTTCGGTGCCCTTAATGTACAGGTTTTTACCTTCACTACACAAGAATGTCTTTTAATACTCCCAAATATGATGCAAAACGGCATCGGAACGCAAGAGCAACCATCAGCAATCAGAAAAAATCACCAGCAGCAAGTTGGGGCACAACAAGAGCCTCGACAAATATCTGGGAATATGCGGAATTTCCAACGAATCACTGTACCCAGCAATTGTTTCGAAAACTCGCCTGCCAAACTAGTACCTCAAACTAGCTGCTCAGATTTTAACGACTCCAAGGTCGGCTCTGAAATCGACGAAACACAAGTATCTAATTAGAACAGAGAACGAAAAAGAGAAAACTCACACATATCTTCAGCTTACAGCTCCAAGCCTTAAATTGCGACTACAAAAAGATTCGCAATCAAATGCGATGGACACTATTTTTGTCCTCGTACCTATAAACTAGTCCTAAACTAAGGCAACGATTAATACGCAGTAAACGGGTGCGATTACATCACTGACGGTTGCAAAGGAGCACGAGAAAGAGAAAATATCCCCGCAGGTGCGCTGAGACAATTGAATAATATGTGTCTTAGTTACGCATAACAACGGAGATCTATAATCACCTGGCTCGACTGGAGGCCGTTCAACACGAGTTCGGCGACCGCGATAACTGAAAAAAGCCAAGCGTTCGGACATGGGTAGCCAAAATGCATAAAACTGATGGTTAGTAATTTTACTACATTTTCTAATAGTCTACTACAAATTTATTGGAATTTTTGTGATTAAATTTACTCTGAACATGCTAAAACGTTTTATACAGAAAACTTATTGAAAGTCTACCAGAAAACAACTAATAAGGAGTAAATTTTGCTTAAAATTTATTAACAAGTAGCTGCAATCTCTCACAATTCAGTGCAACTTTCATGAAAATGTATTGCAAACTTACTAGAAACATGTTGCAAATGCATTGTGCATTTGTTGCGAATTGGTTGAAATTGTATTGCTATCTACTAATAATACCCTGCAAGCTTGCTAAACATTTTCTAAAAGAAATGTTGAATGCTTATTGCAACCTTATTAGTAAATTATTACTGTAGCTGCCAATTTGCGAATAATTTAGCCAAGCTTTCATGAAAATTTATTATTTATGATTTAAAAATACTATTATAATCTTACTAGAAAATTTTTTGCAAACTTGTAAAAAATTTGCTGCAAACTTCCTGGACCTTCTTCTAAACTCGTTGAAGATTATTTGCAGTATTTGAATTCTCTCAAGTTTTTATTTTGTTAGGTTTAAACAGGTTTCTGCAATCTAGGCTCTTCCAAGTAATTTAAATTGTATACCTGTTCGTTAAATGAAGTGTATCTTGTGTAAGATTGGTAAAAATTTGCTGAAAGTTCATTAAACATTTATCAAAATTTTACAATATTTCTTTCTAAGATTATAGAATATTTTTGTGCGTTTTAGAAATTTACTGAAATTGTACTGCAACATTCATTCAAAGTTCCTGTAAGCGAGTTGATGATGAATGTAAACTCTCTACTCTTTGCAAGACGTGATCTAGCGTTTCTAAAATTGGAAAACTACCAATTTGTCATTTATTTAAATTGGATTCATTGGAACATTTTAAAAAAATAGTTTAGAGTGTGTTCAATATTAGAATGCATACGAATTCTAACACATCTTGAACGATGAAAACCATTGTCAGATTCGACAGTTCTATAGCTTACAAAATTCATGACATATTATTTATCGAGATCCAGCCAATCCTAAGAGCCGACCAGCAAGAGGAAGAACTGTTGAATTCTTGGAAGCATAAGTTCACTGACGTCCTCCAAATGTTTACTCTTAGCGTCCTTGAAAGACGTGTCTTCAGAAAAGACGTCGTGTTGTCGATGAATGCTCAGCACTTTAATCCTCAGATACTTAGCGACGTTGAAGATGTTCTGAACTATCACCCTAGTATAGGCTGGTTCGCCAGTGATCATCCACTCGTAGATGAATGCAAACGCACCCGTTCCTACTGTGTAAGATGGTAGTACCTTCGTAATGGACACAAACTTGTCGAATACCTCCGAATAAAACTGAACGGCAATAAACTTAAAATTAGCAATTCTTTCAGCTTCACTCTACTAATTTTTACTTCTTTTTACAATAAAGGAAGTCTTGGATTTACCCCAAACATTCGAAATTGAGTTTTCAACAGATCTTCACGTTTTAAACTCGCCTGAACCTAAAAAAACATGTTTTCGTTCATTGGTCTGTCTGTCAGTATGTCTGTGTGTGAATATCTCAAATATGAAAAGAGGTATGACGTTGAAACTTCATATATAAGTTTTTGTACCATCTAGATGCGAGAGCAAGCTTTTGAAGAAATTAGCATAACCGGAAGTATGGTGTTTACTATTGTGATTTTTCAGTTCTTTTCGAATTTTTCAAAAACGGCTCTAACGATTTTTTTCAATGTGTATTGATGTAATTTTCCAGTTGAATACCTCTAAAATGGGTTTCTCTTTTTTCTTCTTTTTTTTATTAACTTCTATTTTATCAGGCATTATAGAAAACTAATAAAATTGAAAATCTGAAACTTTGGCGATGGATTTTATGTGCAAGAGCGACTATAACTACAATATTTTGACTCATATCAGTTTCAGTTATACCGAAAGTCGCTATCAAGTTTGTTATTTTAAATAGAACACCCGGTATATTATTATATTTTTGAAATATTTTTAAATTTTATAGAAAATTTGTCGCTTCAACTATCTCTCTATGTTGTACGATTTCTGTAGAATTTGTAATTTTCGAAAAAGCTTAAAAATCTAAAATAAAATTTTTGGCTAGTTATAAGATCACTGTAAAAGAAATTTGTGTGCTTGTATCACACCAGATTTTTATATATGCCATACGCTTCACTGCTAATTCAATCTTCGATGTAAAAGCTTTCTTTCTTAGCAGTAAAAGTTTCATTTTATTTGGTACGTTACATTTAAAGCTTGCAGTACAGGATCCGGAAATCACAACCGGTGGTTTCGACCAGCTAGGTTTTGGTTATACAGAGAGATCAAAAATAAACTTGATCGTAGGAGCCATGATAACAATAAAACTTGCCTAATTTGTAGTATGCTTTTTGTTGACATAGAACTGTCTAATTTGTGTAAAGTTTAAAATTCATTTTCAACGCCTTGTTCAACTTATCCACATGTTATTTTAATGTTACCTATCAACGTAATGTATAAATTTGGTTTAAATTACATAAATTATTTAATAGTTACAAACATTGGTGCCTAGCTGGACTGAGGCAGATTGAAAACAATTAAGTGGATGACGTATCAGGTATATGTAAATAAACATTAAAAAATTATGATTATTATTTAAAATCAATATCAACTGTAAAAAGATAATTCATAATTCTTATATTACTAAATAATCATGAGATATAATTACTTTAATACTCAATAACAATCAAGATAATAACTTAGATTAAAAATGCAAACAATTAATTATATTTTATAAAGCTTGAATCTAACCTTTTTAAGAGTTGAATGTTCTACCGGAGCTAGTAAAATAAATAGAGTAAATAATTGGCAAAGAACAAAAAATTATCTAAATTAAATTAAATTAATTAAAATAAGCACAAATTGGGGCAATAGCATATATGGCGCCCAACATGGGATTTAATTGACAGAGATGTAGTATGCCATATTTATGTCGACGCAACAATTGTAATTGATGGACAAAATTAATAAAAGGAAAAATTTATGTCAATTAAAAGAAGCGCTTTTTAATAAAATAAAACTAAAACCGCATTAGTGCAAACAAATATAAATACATGAAAGTAAGAACATTAACAAAAGTTAAGTTAATAAATGTCACGTTAATGCTGATTATTGGCGATTGTGGGGCAAAATAAATAGTTTTATATTATCGATAACAGGATTTGTAAACTGTTTATAAAATACAAATGCACATTAATATTAATAAACTGCTCAAGTACAGGTCTAAAGAGTAGCTTCAGCACTGCGAAAACATTAAGTATTATAGTGAAAATGCTTGGAAATTTTGCAAAGTGGAAAATAAAGTGACCTTTGACATAGGTCGCCAACGGTTGACCTTTCGCCAAAACCAAATAGCGCATGAAGGTGCTCGGGACCTTAGCAACAACTTTGCCCCCTTTCAAAATTTCGATATCTGTAGCCGTTCGAAAGTTACAGGCGATCCAGACACACGGACACACAGACAGACGGACGGACAAAACGTTCGCATAAGTACGCTGAAGCTACTAATAATTAAAACAGTCTGGCTGAAAATCGGATAACATGAAAAAGTAAGAAGACAGAAGAGGAAAAAGAGGCGGAACAACAGGAAATGGAAGAAATAATAATTTCTACAAAAGCAGAGGCTGAAGTACATCAGGAGGTAGGTGTACAGGGGAATCAGGTAAGAGGTCAAGAGGAGCAAGCAGCAAAAAAGGGCAAATCAGTTAATGGAAATGACGGTACAAATGAATAATAAGCAAGATTACATGAAGAAAAATGCCGAAGAAATGAAAAAAGATTTGCAAAATTCCATTATGATTAATTTATGCGAAGATATGCCCTCATTGTTACTTATGTGTTATTTAAACTATTTATTTTACTAGCTTCAGTAGAATATTCAACTCTTAAATCAGGTTAGGTTCAATAAAATATATTTTTTTAAAATTTATGTCTTCTATTATTACATAATTAATCTTGAGGTATGATACTTTTTTATAGAATTAATTATTAGTCTTGAGGTACTATATCATAACAATATATTTGCATATTTGTGTAGCTTATTAGACTGGTTAAACTCCCATAAACTAACAATACAGTTAATTGTAATTCAAATGTAGTTTTATAAAGTGCAGTGTAAACGGTCGTCATATATTTCATTGGCTCCTGCGATCAGCTTTGTTTTGGATCGCTTTGTATTTACTATACGAGAAATATTTAAAAACGAAATTTTAGAGATTGGAATGTCCAGTTCATTAATTTAAATGTCTTTATTTACAAAATCTTATAACTTTTGAGATGTGTCAGCTTTTACAAAATCCAAGTACGTGTATTTAATAGTTTGATTTTAAAACAGTAAGATCTTGCACGTGTATAGTTCTTAACCTCAAATAACCGCATGGTCATATTTTGTGGTAAAAATGAGTATTTGCTATAAATGTGGAATTGAATGTGATCAGTTGTTTGCATGTGACAGCTGTAATAAAGATGTTTGCAAACAATGCGCTGAATTGACTGAAACTGAAATCAGGTGTCTTAAATTAGCTAAACGAAAACTAAAACTCTTATGTGAAGGATGTGAAGATGGGCTGTTTCGGGTACCTGAAATGCTAAAAAAGATTGAGCAGTTAGAAGACAAAATTGATAAAATAAATCGAAAACCTATAAATGAAGTAAGAAAGACCGACATTTGTAACAATGAAGATATTATTTCTGAAATTATTGAACGGCAAGAAATAGCAAAAATATAGTGATATTTAACGTCCAAGAACCTACTAATGTTAGTTCAAAAGAAGAAAAAGTAAATGAAGATAAAAATGCAGTCAAACATTTGTTAAAAAACGTGGAAGTGAATACTGATAAGCTAAAATTATTTCGATTGGGTAAATATGATAATAACAAAACACGCCCAATAAAAGTAATGTTTAATTCAAGAGAAGAAGCATTAATTGTGCTAAAGAATAGAATGAAAATAAATGTTCCAGATGTGAGGATCTATAGCGACCAAACGAAAAAGCAGAGAGATTATCTAGTAGATGTTAAAAAGCAACTGAATGATTTAATTCATAAGGGCAGTAATTCTAAAACCATAAAATATATTAATGGTAAACCCACTATAATTGATAAGTCAAAATTTAAAAAGGTTAGTGAGTATATAGTAAACAATTGTTTTTGGTGCAGCGTAGTAGAAGTGCATCTTAATAGAAACTATAAACTAAAAGTTGGTTGTTTGTATCTTTCTCATCAGGTCCGCACCGATGATTTTCTACAGGAATTTGAAAATGCTGCGGAAGAAATGTTTGATATGAGTCACAAGTGTATATTAGCAGGTGACTTCAATTTAGATTATAAGAAACTAAATGATGTTAATGTTAATAGAATTTGCAGTTGTTTTAGTAGGTTAGGAATAGATGAAATTGTTAACGAATATACCAGAATTACAAATGATAGTATGACATTGATTGATTATGTTCTGGTAAATAACGAAGGTATTGGAGCAAGTGTAATCCATACACCAAAGATCACAGATCATTCAATTATACTCATTAATTTAGATAGAGTAAAAGTTAACATAAATAATCGCTACACATACTCGGTCAGAAATTTTAATGATCATAAATTAGTTGAAATTGACAATAGACTTATATTATCTAATTGGCAAAGAGGTGATGTAAATGTACATAATATATTACAAAACTGGGAAAATATAATAAATGAAGTGTCCTATAAAAAATAAAATTAAAAGAGCAGGCAATCTACCTTGGTATGATAAGGAAATTGAAAGAGCAGCAGCAAAAAGAGATAAAGAATATAAAGCTTTCGTGAATAGTTATGGAGAAGAAAGACATATGAAATGGGAACGGTATAAAAGTTATCGGAATGAAGTTGTTAACCTATTAAAGACTAAGAAAAACAGTTATTACATGAATAAAATTGATGGATGTAAAGGAAATGATAAAAAAATGTGGAATACAGTGAAATCATTACTAGGTAAGAAGAATAACAAGAGTATGGGGACAGGGAGCATTATGTTTGAAGAGGGCGGAGTGGAGTGCACAAGTAATACTGACATCGCAAACAAATTCAATGAATATTTTGTAACTAGCATTATATATATTGTGGAAACGATTGGATTGACTCAAGAATGGAGAGATGACGATTTGCCAACAATTTTATGTGAATTAGATAGCTTTAGCAATATAACTATGGGTGACTTAAGGAAAGTAATTGACTCTCTTGAAAACAAAAATTCATACGAAATATTAAATGCAATGGTGATAAAAAGTATATTTGAAGTAATAGGTGATGTATTACTAAATTTTATTAATACCTCATTAAGTTACGGAAGATTCCCTAAAACCTTAAAAACGAGTACAGTTATTCTAATACCAAAAATAAACAACACAAACTTAGCAGAAAACTTTCGTCCAATTAATATATTACCAGTAATAGAGAAAATATTAGAATTAGTAGTTAACAAGCAGTTAAAAGAGTATTTTGAAGACAATAATTTGCTATATATGAACCAGTCACGATTTCGATCAAAATATTCATGTGAAACTGCATTACAATTGACAATGTGTAAATAGAAAAAACTATTAGATCAGGATAAATATGTAGTAGCTGTGTTTATAGACTTAAAGAGAACATTTGAAACTATCGATAGGTCAATACTTGTAAAGAAACTTAAATATTATAACATCAAAGGAATTGCAATGAAATGGATCGAGGGTTATTTATGCAACCGAAAACAGAGAACCAAATATGGTATGTCTTTTTCATCTGAGAAAAATATTACACTTGGAGTTCCGCAAGGGAGCGTTCTCGGCCCGTTGCTCTTTCTCATATACATCAATCATTTCTACATGAAAGTCGAATGTGAATTTCTGAACTTCTTTGCTGACGATACATTACTTGCGGTGAGTAATGATAACCTTGATAATGCTGTACATAAAATAAACTTAATTTTGGAAAATGTTAGTGATTATTTAAAAATTAATAAATTGAAATTGAATACCGGAAAAACAAAAGCCATGATTATTACATCTAAATATAAGTTTAGTAGCATCAATCTAGATTTAGTTAATATTATTATTGACGGTACAAGGATGGAAATAGTTACGGAAATGAGGTATTTGGGATTCATTGTAGATAACAATCTAACTTGTAAAAATCACTTTAATTTTATATATAAAAAAATAAGTATGAAATTATTTTTCTTTACAAGAATCTCTAAAAATTTATCAATTTACTCAAAATTATTATTATATAAGTCATTTATTCAGCCACACTTTGAATACTGTAGTACTTTATTGTATTTACTAGATCAAAATTGTATACAGTCTCTTCAAAAACTTCAAAATAGAGCAATGGGAGTGATTCTTAAATGCAATAGATATACGCCTATAAGAAACATGCTAGATTTGTTAAATTGGATACCCATTGCTGATAGACTGTATTTTATTAGTATGGTTTTTGTATATAAATTAACAACGGGCATGTTGCCAAACTATTTAGATCAATTTAATGTAAAAAAACAAAAATGTACATAATTATAATACAAGAAATAGAGATAATTTACACCTATTAAAAACTATGAATTCCTTATTTTTTAAGAGCTTTAATGATTACAATAAGTTACCTGTTTTTGTTAAAAAAAGCTAATAGTGGGCGTATATTCAAAATGAAACTATTGGAAGTGCTACGAGAAAAGTGATTATAATTTTGTTGAAAGCGTTTTGCAAGTAATATATGTACCTATCTATAATATTATGTATTTTGGGATTTGGGAAGGTAGGAAGAATTTTTGTATTTTGTAAATATGAGGATGTATCCTATTTTTTAGTTGAAATAAATTGAAATTGAAAATTAAATTGAACTTGACATGTCGAAAGTATTTCATTAAATTGATGCATTGGACGATCTTCAGACAAATCCGAAATGAAACGTCAATGGTGACGGGTTTAAGGTAAATGAGTTCTAATTCTCAGTTTACGTTGATTAAGATAAGAAATTTTAAATTTAGTTTTTCTGTAAATTGGTGCATGCTGCTACAGAAATCCCTACATTTTATAATATTACTACTTTGCTAAAAAAGTGGGCAGTGAACACGAAAATCCTAATCGAAAACTTACTATTTATGATTTTCTTTGGAAAATTTTACAGCCAATCTAAAGTATCATTTTTTCAAGAAAAAAATGCACAGGTGAAATTCGTCTGATTAATTATATTTCATTAGACGTTTCAGTGCAGAAAATATCAATTTGATATATATTTTATTTTTTGACAAACTTAAAAAAATATTAAGCAGCCTGTATTCCATTAAATAATAGCTTTTGGAAAGCATTCATAAAGATTTTGACCAATTTTGAACATGAATCTCATTCAGTAGCGTTGCAGCAATTATCATGTCCATTTAAGACATTAGGTTTTATGTTATATATCGAAGACGAGATCAAAACTGATTTAGCATTGTCTTTTCTTCTTTTCAACTAAACAAAATCTGTGAACATTTTCAAATTTCCAAGTTTATACACAAAAAATTCCACCTAAACTATGGACACCTCATACTGTGTCAGTAAGTATACAATTCAGTTCTAAATGTCCAGTCTTATGATAGAATGTGAAAAAGTAGAGTATTATTGCTACTTCCTACAATCAAAAAGGAAACTTGGACTATACTGTTGTAGTATTACTTTTGTATCCGTTTATTTGTTTTTAAATATTTATTTTTTATTTATTATTTGTGTGATTATACTCTTTTGAACAAATCAACCAAATAAATACAGGGTGCCCGGATTTCGTAGGGACAACATGAGTAACTTTTGTATTTGAAGAGATATAGAGATGGTTAAATTAGCAAAAAGGTGCAGGTTTGAGAGCTCATTAAGAATCCATCTTTAAATTTTACTTGTCATGGCCCACTTGCCTAAAAATTTAAAAAAAAACAATATCTCCTAATTTCTTTTATATGCCGTAACTTTTTTGTTACTTAAGATATTGAGATGTGATTTAAACTAATTTGCATGGTAATTTAAATACTTTTATTGGAACTTAATAAAACCAATTTTATTTGCGTAAATTTTTAGTAATCTAACCTAACCTCAAAATTTTAAATTGGTACCGTGCAATTTTTTGGCCCTTTTAAGAGAGGATTTTTTTCTGAATGCCATGTTGTATTACATGATATGGAAACTTTTTCAAAATTTTGAAAAACTGAGCTTATTCTTTTTACAGGCAGAAATCACTAGTGCTATGATCACAATAACTTTGTTTTTTGTTTATCTGTGAAATTATGTTTCGAAACAAAAAGCAGGCTTATCATCATACGTGCCTGTCAGTAGTGTGAGTGTTATTCCTTCAACTTATATTAAAAAAAATTGAAAATATGATGTATTTTGTGCGTATATCAAGTGCTACAAGAACGTAGAACTTACACGTCAAACATACGGAACACACTGACGAATATTTTTCTGAATACCGTTTTCTGCAATCAGAGTTCGCTCTAACCTCTAACAATAGGTTTACTACTGATGCTTATCATGTCCACTTGTGTAATCCCTTGTAAGTACGCAGATAGAGAAAAAGGTTAGGGCAGAGTTTTGAGGGAATGCACTACATAACAACATTTTTCTTCTTAGTAGCGATAGATCCTCAAATAAGTCTGGTAACTGATTTAGACTAAGATGTTTGAAAGTTCTGCTGCCAGGTGAGAGGTTACACTTCTAATTTGAACCACATTTCTATAGCAAACCACCAAGCGCCTGAATATATGGTTATATAAACTGACATTAAAAAGTACCTTGCACTGAACTTTTACAGAAAATGCGGTTCTCTAAGAGGTTTGTAATGTAATATTGGTTCCACCAAATACATCAATTTTCCCCAATCTTGGATTGGGAAACCGACAGTTTTATATCATTGCGACTGGTTTGATGAAACATAACTTTGGGTCTATTTACGTTATGTCATGCGAAGAATTAAATTTGAGATTTGCCTACTTTTACTTGCTCTACACGTGGGTGCATGTAAGGCGCAGCAAGTTGCTGCACTGAATACTGGAAATTGGGGGTCCAACTAGAACATTTGTTTCCAGCACTCACGATTTGCATATTGTTTTCTTGGCGTCCTTAGATTGGACTCTTTTAAAATTAATATTCACGCGTGTGCGGTCGTTGCACAGCAAAGCATCTCAGAGCATCGCACATCTTTGCCTTTTATAACGGTAGTAGGCAGAGGTGTCTTGTTTTGCATAGTTGCATAACGCTTACTCATTCATCACCGATGGCCGTCGATAAATTTCTGGCTTTTGCTTTCGGTTTCGAATAACTGTTGAAGTTAGAGTAGTATTAGTAGAAAAGTTGACATTTTTAACTATGGGCTATTATTCATTTGGCCATTCGAAAGAGTTGTAAAACTACTAAGTGATAGATAGCCCGTTTGAAGGAGAAAGGAGTTATTGTCAGAATTTTTTAAATAGACGGTGATTTATTATGATTTAAAAATAACACTAATCTTGGTTTAATTATAAATATTAGATGTTCATTTAAAAATGTATAATGCAGTTTAACTTTTATTTCTCAATGTGATGCTCCCAATTGTTTGCTATGGGGTTACAGTATACAAAAGCCTTTTAGACATAGCTTAATAATTCTAATAGAATTAAACAAGCTTATTAAAAACAAAAAATAACATATGAACCTAAGAAACGTTTTGTCAAACACAAATTAAAGAAAACTGGTCTCCACCTATTAAAAAAATAACATATTGGTTTTGTCATTTTATATTTCGGGCATACTTCGATTATTATTAGTTCTAGAGTTTTTTTAAGTTCTTTGTAGCAAAAATGTATTTGGGTCTTTTTCAGGATACACAAAATATTTTTAAATGAAATCTAGCCTACCTTGATCAACAGGGAGCATTTCAGAGAATTCACATTTTTAATCGATCACAGCAGGCGGGTATGGAAATAACCTAAATAGATAGGACAAGTCTCCGTGGGAGTCTGTACAGACCACCAAAATTATTTTAAAGCATTATGCTTAAAAATATTAAGATGGTTTAGTGTTTCGTCAACTAATATTGATATTTGAATTAGAAGATGGAGGCAGCCACCCTTATCGATGTTTGCTAATTCTATAAAACTACATTTGCGTTAACGTTATGCTAATTGGCTAACACTAAGAATCTTAATTAAGAATAGGGATAAATTAGCACAATTTATTTGCATTGGAAAGTGACGATCAAGCCATTTTGAATTCTCTTCGTTCGACAAAGTAGAAAGGCATGTATAAGCAGCTCTATGGCCAAAAATAAAAAGAATATTAATAAACTATACTGCATTTGAGAAAGAGAGGTTATGACTAAAGTAAGTAGAAAATGGACATGTAAAAACATGAAAATAAGCACAGCTGATTATTCAATTATAGCTGGATGCGCGAAGATGACAACGGTACTGAGAGTTAGCAAAACATTTTTGAGTTGACATTTCCGAAGTTGAAGAAATTTTAAGTTGTGATGATTCGGTTAAAATTTAGGCAGTATAAATGTAGAATTTAGATAAATAACTTAAGAAACGACATGAACATAATTGTAGCTCTGGGATTTCGAGTTCTAATGTGGAAAAATATACATGAACGTATACATGTAAATGTGCAAACTGTTAGTAAAGGTGCTATGTTTAAAACCAAAAGTGACATTTAAATTCGTTTTAGGGCTGTATATTGAAATTATGAAGTTAGTTGTAAGGAAAATTTATATTTATCGTAGGTAATCAGTTAATTTATTTAAAATGTCAAATTTATATTTTTAAACGTCCATTTTATGCAGCTGCTAGGAAAATTTTAGTTACTAAGCTGGTTGTCTACAAGGATGTACAAGGTTTTCATTAATTCCCATTTCCCACATGACTAAATTTAAATTTGCCGCTATAATTTTTTTTTTCGAAGGTTGGTGATATTGGTAATATCCCTAAACAAATTGCCAAATCTTGACCTGCCGCGAGGCCGCGACATAGACGTTCGTCACATCTATCCACTAAACTTCATACGTTTCGTTTTGCTGTTGCTGTTGCTCTGAAATTACCTGGATATTTGGATGTAAGTAACTTGTAAAGTTGGGATATTTATTATTACATATAACCTAAACTAACAGTTTCCCAATTCCGCAATTCAGCAAAAAATACGGAATATAACTCGTAATGAACTAGAGACTGTTTTTGATTCTATGAGACGTAGAATAAATTTATGTTTAAAAAGAGAAGGTGAACATTTTCAACGCCTTTTGTAATTTTATATTTTATATTTACAGTTTCCAAACGGCATTCTGTAGTTTGTGTCATGTCCTGTGTTGCAACTTGATTAAAAAATCACTTACTTTTGCTCCCAATAGTATTCTCCTATATTTTGTACCACCTTTTTCGATATAATAAAATATTTTTTTTTGTTATTTTATGAGAATAAAATGATTCGCAACCATCATTAATTTTTAGAAACAGAAGATGTGGATGTTCAACCCCTTTTTGATTTTTATATTTTACGTTTTCAAGCGTTATTTAGTCTGTGTCGTGTCTACGCCACTGATAATTTTGTGTTACTGTATTTAGGGAGCACTGCCAATCGTGTAAGTTTGGTTGCCTAGCATTTAGGGTGAATACATGGTCACGTGGGAAATGGAAATTAATGAAAACCCTGTATCATTTTACAATAAAAAGAAGCATGGACGTGTAAGAGTTCGGCCCTTAGCTGTTACGAGTCATTCAAAGTAGCGGAGACCTTTAAATATGTCGTTATCAGTTGGGATTCTTTTGTAATTCTACTGCGCATATAAGAATTGGGTACATATATTTATTGTCGGACCATAGGTACATAAGCTTAAAGTGTCCCTTAGCTTGGCTCATCAGTAGAGATTAATGACGGCAGTCAAAAACTTGGGAAGCGTAACCCTGTGCTAAACAGTCGATTGGCTGATTATTGATTTTGGTGTAATTCTACTATATACAAGAGAATACTATGGACACTTAAAACTAGAGGAATATTATACATAAAAACAAAAGGGAGTAGCGTCCCTGACGTGGCTGGGTTGCGGGACCTGAATCTACTTCCGCCATGGTGGTCTCGCTTGCTTGGGAAGTGCAATGGCGATGGTTGGTCCAGGTGTTGGTCCCCGGTGATGGAGTATTCGGCGGTGCGGGCTCTTCGTACTGTAGTGTACGGCGATGCGGACCCTCGTAGTGAAGAAGGCGGCGGTGCGAGATTCTCGTGGTAAAGAAGGCATCTTGCGGGATGAAGAAGGCGGCGGTGCGAGATCCTCGTGGTGAAGAAGGCATCGTGCGGGATGAAGAAGGCGATGGTGCTGTCTCTCAGACTGAAGTCGGTGGCTGGTGCGGGCTTCTCGTGGTGGAGTGTGTCACATGCGGACCCTCACGTTGAAGTGTGTTGCGATGCAAACCTCTTGTGGTAAAGAACGAGGTGATGCGGGTCCTCGTGGTGAAGAGGGCGCGGTGCGGGTTCCTCAGGCTGAAACCTGCTACGGTGCATAATTTTCGTGGAGAAGAAGTCGGCGGTGCGAGCCCTTAAGCTCGGATTCGGCGGTTGGTGGATCCTTCAGGCTAGAATGGTCAGGCTGGTAGACGCCTCCAGTTGGGGGTGATGGACTCCTCAGGCTGAAGTGTGATAGATTCGACTCGACGAGGTAGAGTGAGTTCTTTCAGGCTGGAGTGGCTTCCTTCTGGTGGACTCCAGGTGTAGTGGACTCCGGCTGGAGTGTATTGGTTTCGACTCTAGGATATTGAGTAATTTTCTGTTCTCAATGCTTCACTATTTAAAGGGCCGTTTTCTTTGTGTAGCGTTTCCGCGATGGTCATTGGTTCGCGGGTGTAGTGGAATGTTCCTTCTCGTCGAAACGGTGAAGCCGCTGGGTTAGTTAGCAGGCCCGTCTAATAAGCTGCTTATTTTGAGCATCACCATGTTGCTGTTAAAAAACCAAGCATTTTGACACCAAGCACGAAAGGGTTGCGTTGATACTTCTGCTGATCTTTTTGTAGCCGATAGCTCCCCAGTGCGATATTTCACTGTTGTTTTCTCTCCGCGCTCGCTTAAGTCGTTGCCGTCGCATTCGGCACCGTTTTCGTTGTTTTCCTCGCATTTTTTAGTCGGCAGAAACACCTTGCACGGGACAAGGTTTAGGAAAACGTTAGTTTAAACTAATTTGAATGCTTATATATTGAAAAAAACAATAACTGTTTTAAGACTTCGCCGACTCGCGAGCTTGTCGCGGGCTGGTTTTTACGGATTTTCTGTTTTCGGGTCGTTTATGAGCTTGCCTAAGTCTTGTAAAACGTAATGATGAGGATTTATTGCTATTTTTTAGCTTTTAGCGTTTTCAAATCGTGCGCGTTGGCTGAGTCGAGGCGTTTGGCTGTGTTGCTTATTTCCGGCGGCTTGCTTGAATTTTTCTCTTTCCAAAAAAGGTTTTACATGGGGTAGTTGTGTTTATGGATACGTGTTTTACTAGTTTTTAGCGGTCTGCTTTTAATAATAATAATAATAATAATATTGTCTTTATTAATACAGAATAAATTATATATATATAAAATACAAAATTAGAAGCATGCAAAATTCAACTCGATAGCAACAGTACTAGCAGCTGCTCTTCCATTTAACCTGCAGACCCGGTGTTCACGCGATTTAAAATAATTTAAAATTTTATCCAAATCTTGGTATATGTGTTACTTGGATGTTGGGATTGGTACAGCGTTTTAAGTAAGTTAAGGGCAGTAAAGTTAAGTTAAGTTGGTAGACCTGACATTGTAATAGGTTTAGAGTACATAAAAGCAAAAGCAAAGGCTGGAGGAATTATTAGAAAGAGATCTGGTTAATTTCATTGATTAAAAAGTAAATTAAAGACTGATGATTTGAATTTATAGAAACAGGATTGCTTAATTTCAATGGGCAAACGGTTGTATCGAGAGATCCAAAAAAAAACTGGTCCCCAGTGTGCTGTGGAAATTCAAACATATGAATATTATGTTGGTGGCACTGTAAGTCTCTGTGAAATTCGAGGTTAGCAGGTTAGGTTTTGCGACAGTCTGTGTCAAAACTGACGGAAAACCTAACTTAATAACCTCGAATTTGACATAGACTTACAGTGCCACCAACACATTATTCATACGTTTGAATTTCCACAGCACACTAAGGACCAGTTTTTTTGGATCTCTCGATATATTGCAGTAATGTTGTAGCTAAAAGAAAGTTTAAAAAAAGTAGTTTTGTGTGCTGGAATAGTAATTAAATCTTTCTTTCTAATAGTGATATTATTATTATTATATTATATTTTACAAGGTGTTTATTTCATAACTGTGGATTTCTGCTTCGGCGGGGGTGAGATGAGATTTATGGATCGGTCGCTTTATTGCTTATTCGCTGCGACGAACCTGCCTGGTTTGCAAATTCTTCACTGATCAAAATTTGTAATCGTCGATTTTTTGAGAGACAGGCTCTCGGCGGACCGTTTTGAGCACATTTGCGCTGTTTTATCAACAAGCCGGCTCGTATCAAGCTTTAATCTCAAAATCAAAGTACTAAAGAATCTAGCACAGGAATCCTAAGAACTGTAATTGGTATTCTTACCAAGAGCCTCTTTAACAGAAACTATATTATTGCCCATTCAGGATCAGAAACACTGCAGAATTAGAAACGTCTTCCTTTGCCATTATTAAGAGAGCAACGACTAGGATCGTCAATTGGTAGGACACGCAACTATCAGAGTTAAAGGCAAAAACAAGAAAGCTTTTCAACCAAGCTCAGCAAAACGGAAACTTACAAGAAACCCCTGGTTAGATACAATAATGAAATAAAAAAGTTAAAAGAGCTTGATGGGGGAATACTGTATGGCAGTTAAAAACATAGCAGAATAGGCCACAGTATTTAGCTAGAGGTTCTTAAGACACATTTCCCGGGCTGCATTGTTACTCAAGAGAATTTATATTCAGAAATAACCTTGAGAAGGGTCTCAAAAGATAACTAGAAGCGTCTCGTAAATACGTATATAAGAAAACTTAAACATACCATACATACCTTCGAACCACTTAAGGCTCCGGGAAGCGATGTGGTGTCTCCGGCAATAATTCACTAAGTAGGCGATGGGAGAATTTATCTACATACCTGTGCAGAATGCTAGGAGTAAGTATAGCCGTAGGCTATATACATATCAAACTGTTGGAAGAAGGTAAGAGTGGTATTTATACCAAAGGTAGGAAAGGAAAGCTATGCCTAGTCTCGCATCTTTTATATTAAATGCGCTGAAAGAATTAATGGACAAATACATAAGGGACAACATACTTGAAAATATACCGTTACAGCTATATGCGTATCAGTCACGCAAATCTGCGCGATGGCTTTTGATGAACTTGCCAGCCGAGGGAAAACAATTCCTCATTCAAAATGTTTTGAATTAAGAATATTTGCCGATTTCTTTGAAAATTTGGGGATTTTTTTCTAGGAGGGACATCAATACTTTGGAGCACAATAGGTCTTCCAGGCCCCAGCGAGCGGGGCCAATATTATATACCAATATTGCTTATCCATTTTATTAATAAAACCCAACTCCCATTATATTAATAGGGTTATGGTTAGCATCATTCTTATAGATAAACATATATTGCCCCTGCTTGCTTACCTGCGTGTGTCATGGCTTCATCGGCATCGAGCGGACGCAGTTCGTTCGCCATCGGTCGTATCGTCACAGGGTCTTTGATAATGCAACGATAAGCAAGTACGTTAGGCAGAGGCATTTAGCCAAGCGCGTAAAGCGTCCGACTAGCAATCTATTCCGCGTAGGAGCACATGTTGGGATTCGACCGACTGCTGGTTTTTTCTTTTGTTGCTAATTAATATAAATCGCATGATTAAGTTAGTGTTTCCTCTTACTAACTCAGTATTATTAGAAACATCAAAATATTTTTACCAATTTTGTACATCATTCTCAACGTTTTTAAACCATTATTCGATTTAGCAAAAGTTATTTTTCTTAAGGAGTGCGCTTTCATTATTAAATTTTCTTACGTAGACTCTTTATTTACAATAAAATTATAAAAATGCAAATTATTTTAATTAGAAAAAGGCCATTTATGTGGTACGTGTCGTGGTTTGTGAGTGTGCGATAGAAGTGCTTTTCTCGTTTAGATGTGGTTTTGCTGATTGTGCAAGGTCGTTCTAGCACAATTTTTTTATAATTCTATATTCTGACCTTGCGTCTTCTGAAAGTTTTTGGCCAGTCTCTTCTATTGCTGTAACTATAACTTACAGACTGTTTTGGATGCTGTCGTGCAATTAACCCTCTTGCAGAATACCAACAGTTCTACCCGTTAAATAATATCATAATCGATAATCTGGATCTATAACATATCACAGATTATCATTCTTTTTTCAGTCAGACTTGTAATCTATTTGACTTATGTCAATGATGGCAAGAAGCTATTCTAATTAACTTACAACTTCAGTGTCATATATACGCTATTGTCAAAGTGCGTTGTAACAGAGTCGATTTGGCAACACGATTCTAACGCAAAGACTTCCATTAAAAATATCGAAATTTAAATTCAGCGATCAGGAGATTACTACCTTGGCTTAAATCCATTTACGGTCGGTCGATCCGTACAAGCCGCATAAATAATAAGCCATTCAAACAGGCAGTTCTACGCCTAACTGCATCTGAAAACAGCCAGCAGCCAGCATCGCTGGAAGAAATACGGAAGGATTTGCTGGCCGAGCGGTCGTAGTTCAGCGTTCGGGCGTCCTTCCTCGGGATTACGGTAGGTTTCTGCTGAATAGGAAATAAATTACTCATAGCTTTGTGTGCAATGCAAATCGCGGCGAAGGAGGTGACCGTAGCTCTGCAAAACAGGAAAAGTGTAGACAGCTTCCATAGATAGTTCAGTCACGACTGACACACTTTTGGCTCGAATCGCCGCCTAAACACTGCAAAGGAGGTGAAAAATCTGAGTGGTTTTAAATCAAGGGAATGAAACGGCGCGGCGTCGGGTTTTTGTAACGTCGTCGGATTAAAATGGTCAAGCTGCCATGTTCAAATTTTGATGCAATTAATAATTCCTTTGTTTGCAGGGAATATTATTAATTAGTTTGCAAAAAGTAGTAAATCATTCTCCTACTTCTGGAAATATATTATGAGACAAACAATTGAAAATTCAGAAGTTTTTAAATCAAGACATTTAACGACGTTACTAAACATATTACCTACAGCGAAAATGAAAGCTTTAATATGGTTTTCAAAAGCGATTTATTGATCAGGGAGATACAGGAGTATAAGCGATATTAGACATTTAACGACCAAGTACGATCTTAACGTTCTTGCCAAGATAGAGCCCCATGGAATTAATTGATATGTTTGCTAGGCTTAAAGTCTTCTGAAAAAAAATATGCTAATTAACTACATACTATTCATGATTAAATATAAATAAGACGTTTGCGAATTTGGTTCCCACGCTAAGAATGGAGATAATGGAAAATCATTCTTATAGTTGCATATTTCTTATGAGTCCAACGACAGAAAATTGAGGTTGAAAGTATTCAAATAGCTGAACACAATTTTTAAATTTAACACAGTACTAGATTTATTACCTACATGAAAATGAGCTTCATTATGGAATTTAAAAGCAAACTTTGAACCAAAAAGGTACAGGATTTGAGAAAAATTAAAGACATATGATGACAAAATACAAGATAAACGTTTCTTTCAAAATATAATTCCCATAGAATTAATCGATAAACTTGGTAGATTTCTTAAATACTCCTTATGAAAAATAATAGTAAGTTATTCTCTTACAGAAAATTTATTCTGAGACACAAAAAATTGAGAATTGAGGAGTTTCAATATTAATGGGTACAATATTTGAATGAACAGAGTTGAAGATGTTATTAAATATATTACCTACATCAAAAATAAAAGTCAATAATTTACATTTGATGATAATATGTAAGGTAAACTATTCTGCCAAGATGGTTCCCCTAGCCAGTGTGTCACATCAACTATTTTTTGCATTTTCTAGCAGCATCTCCAATTTGTAATCGTAATTATCTAGACTGTATTATAAAACACATGCTTATTCTAAAATCCTAATAAAACGCAAATTTCAAGGTCATTTCAAGATTTTGAGTAACCTTAATGCAGATCATACTTTAACTTTTAATAGTGTTTTATTCATGTTGATGTCTTTTGGCTACTACTGCTGTTTTATTCCGGAACCTTCGCTTTCTTACTTTATTCTTCCAATTCGTCACGCCCAAATGTATTAAGCTACATTCACTCCAACCTACCTCTTTCTTTAAGTCTTCCTTATTTTCTCTTATATGGCACTGTCCATTACATTAACACACGTGCCGCTCTTGACCCCTACATCCTTTCTAAACTACTAGCCCACGTGGTTTTTGGAACTTTACAGCTTTAGCAATATATTCTGTACCATTTATTTGAAAATATTAGCAAAGATAAATAATAGCTATTTGCCAATTAAACGACGATAAAGTTATTACTATCCAGTCATGAATCATTAACGTCTCGACTTCGTCTCGATGTTAAACGATTCACTCATTGATAAAATTTAACTTTATCGTCTTGTATAATAAATTACTATTATCTACCATAGTGTGTAAAATTGACTTTTAGTTGGTAGTTTGAAGTATTTAAAACGACTGTCTTATAACATGTTTTCATTAGTTTACTTATGTTGTCAGTAGCAACGTGTTTTAACATTTTTAATTAAATTATACTACAGCAAATTTTGTGATTTATACGTCCACAAAGAGGGCAGAATCTAGGATTTAAACACGTAAAGTGTGTCTTGGTTAGATTGGTTACATTTAGAAGAATAACAATAAAGAGAAATGGATACAAATTTTTGTGAGTGAAACTAAACTGGCCAACTACTGTTTCATTACCTTCTTAATACGTTGTTTCCTTATTAAAAGATAAATAAACATGGTAGTTCAAACAGCATTTTATTCTTACAGAGATCTACATAATATAATTAACTATTGCTATTACTTTGTTCGAGTCATGGTAACGTATGCACTTTGTCGCCATTTTTCTCGAAAGTGGTCATCCATTTTAAAAATAGTAAATTGACCAGGAAAGAGGTTCTGAATGTTAAATTTAAATACAACAAAATTAAAATAAATGCAAAATATTCTATCTAGACAGCTATATGGTGTAACAGCAGCGGCCTCTGCTGTTTTATTCAAAACATGAGAGGGTGAGTAAATAGTAATTTACGATACAAGTGGGTAAAGCTACTCTTTAGGCACGAGTGGGGTAGAGTTAAAACGCGAGTGAGCGAGCGTTTTAAGCCCCGCGAGTGACTAAAGATGCTTTACGCATGTGTATCGTGCAATATTTTATCTACGATAGAATCTAAAAAATAGGTTAAATATAAAAAATATTTTACATGTAAATTAGAATTACTAGCAACCGGTCCTAATTTTGAGTGTTTTAAAAATTTTAAAACACGTTGCTACTAACTACGTACCTAATGAAATTTTTTAAGCACGTTGCTATTAACGCCGTAAACTAATGAAAACATGTTATTAAACAGTCGTTTTACAAACTTAAAACTGCCAACTAAAACTCATTTTTCCACACTGTCGTAGATAAACAATATTAAAATCCATATACCAAATTTTTATTGTCTATTCTCTATCTAAATTTGTCAATTCCTTGTTAACATACAACAAAACAATAGTTTGAACTTGAAAACTCCAATGCACAAAATCAATAAATATTTAAACTGTTTGTAGAAACAAGTCATTTCGTAATTTCAAACGTGGTTCAAGTAGAAAAAACTAAAAATGCCTCTGTATTTTTACTTTGAATACTGGTGAAACATTCTTCGCTGTAATAAATAAATGAGTATAATTTGTTCACCTCTTGGCAGTTCTACATGGTATGATATTATATAATCTGACATTCTTATGGCAGAATGACATACGACATTTAACGTACATGTAGCCTATTACCAAGCAGTATAAAACGCAACAGTTTTTTCCCGGCCACGTTGGCTCCTGTCTATTAATCAAATGGTCGCGTGTTCGAACTCCAGCCCGGGTGAGGCTTTCAAAAATTTTAAAAAAATGCGGGTGCAAGTCTCCACAGAATGCCAACTTTGGGAAGAGATGTACTGCATGTAAAGGATTTCTTGGTAGGGTTGGAACTCAGTCTCGGCAAAGCTCCAGAAGGACTTTGATCATATGACAATAGCAGTCGGTGATCATGGTACCGGTAATCCGCATACCTAGACCTTGTTCATACCAACAACAAAAACTGTGACATTTAAAAAATTTAATAGGGTTTGTCCTTCTCCTTTCGGCGCTCATATAAAAAATATTTGGTAATATTGTGTATTATCTTATATTTTTCACCCAATGACATACAGAGCCCGGCAACGATGTGAGATGATATTTTAAAACAACAAGAGTTTCATAAAAGTTGCTTATAAAGATGTAGGTACGGAGATGGTGCATATTACTAAAATAGTTTTGCTTATACAGAGCGAACCAAACTTACATTTAGAATACGCTACATTTAGATAGCCTAAAAATTTTGTGTCGAAGATGCTAATTATTTCAATGTAAAGTTGTATGGGTACAACGTTAACCGTTTTGAAGAGATTAAAAATTTTACACAAAAAATGCTAAATTTCATGAGGCTGTTGTAAGTAACACAAACTAATTTAAATTTAAAAAATCCAGTTACAACGACTCAAGAAATAACAAACACGAAAAAACAAGAAATGCAGCAAAATATTCAATCTGAGAAACGGTTGAATATATAGGTATCAAATAAAATATTAGAAGAAAGATTATTAAAAGGACTCCGACCATTTTATAGTATTTTACAGTAGAAGTCCGTTAGGATAGCCTTTACTGCCGAGCCAGAGAATTTGTGAGACGAGCTCGAAGAGCGAGTCGAATAATACTAGCGAGGCAGTAAAGGCCCTAACGGACGTGTTTTGTACAATAGTTTTTGCAATACCTACATACAATTCGGTCATATCTATATTTTTCCAATTTATTTTCATCAAAACGCTAGGTTTGTGTAATGACATTTTAGACTGATTGAGAGTGCGTAGAACGTTGGAACTGTTGTTTATAAATGTCACGTATTTCCAATTTCGTGTATGGTTGTAAGCAGTTTTAAGTTGTAACCAGCTCGTAACTTATGACATCTGTAGAAAATGATGAAGATATTCCTAAAGACGTTAAGATTCTGAATGAGCAAGTTATTTTAGCGTATGTTCAGGAGTTATAGCAGTCTTTTGCGCCTTCTTCTATGTGGAGTTGAAGGCTTGCTTGCTGCTGGATTTGTGTGACAAACGTCACTTTGACGTTTGGCACACAATTTAGCAGGCCGTGGTCTTTACGGACACTTTTTACGGCCGGGCCGTAAAGAGGTTGCTTACGCAGTAGTAAACAGTCCTTAAAGAAATATTTAACAAGTAGGTATTACAAAAAGATATTTACATATACGGGAATTTTATTTTAAAATTCAAATTATTATATTTTTAAAATTTCAGAATTCTGTATAGCTTTAGTACTCAGATAAATATATGACCATGTACCTACTTTTTAGCATATTTTTTGTTTCTTTTTAATCTGATGACTTAATTATATTATTTATGCATCTCTAGTTTTCTTGTTTATTACAACTTGCATCAATAGTGATTGTATTTTTATTTTTTCAATCTGGTTTTATGTTAGATTCGGAGGGTTCAAGTGTTTAAATCAGCATTTTAAGGGCGTTTGCGTATTATCCCTTTATATTGTTTTTATGCTAAAACTCGGGCATTTAAACGGGTGGACTTAGATGTATCAGGTAAGATAAAAAAACAGTAAAAGGTCTTTTCAAAAATACAAGGATAAACAAATATATGTTATTTAAAAAAAGATCACTCTGTATAGCATTAATACCCAGAGCCAATATTCTACACCCGAATGGTAATTCACTAAAAACGTAATTTTATGGTATCGTTTTCTTTCATTAAATTGTTGCGTCTTACATCAGCCTCCTGAAATTCAGCATTTTTTTTAAAATAAAAACACAGTTACTATTAGATGCATGAAACTTTATAATAAAATGATTAGCATTTCGGAGCAAAACTTTTAAGCTACCTAAATCTATGGCATTCTATTGAAAAAAGAAGTACATTTGGTTCGCCACATTTTTTGAGCTAGCCTGTATAATCAAAAATATTTATTAATGTGCTTCACCTGCGTAACTATTACCTTAATAGAAGCAAATTTTATATAAGTCTCATAGTTTTAGAAATGTCTTGCACCCCCGTATCATTGTTGAACTCTGTACAATTGAAGCAAATAAAACAAACCAGGAAAGCTAGAAAGTATGCGAAGAAACCTTAACTCCAAGTTTGTGTATCTAGAATAAAACAAGTTAAAAATAGCTATTTGTGCAACAAGTTTGCACACAATATTTTTTCTACGGCCTTAAATTTACTGTTATTAATCCATACATGTCGATTTAACAAAGGTTTGCATTTATGACAGTTATAATTTATGTCATAGTAAAGAGATGGCCGTGACGGCGCAGGTGACTGCTTCTGCAGCCGGTAGCTGTCAAAGTTAGTTTGCAAAGGTAATTATAATAGTACACGTTTTACTTTGTTCATTGCATAATGCTTTAATTAATTATTTAAAAAACACTTTACCTCTAACAAACGCAGTAACTAGAATAACTTTATAACCTCACTTCCACTTTAAGATTCTAAATTCAACACCAGCTGTTTACTTTTAGCACATGTGCTAAAACAGCTGATTTCACTTTTAGCACGCTGATTTATAAAACGTCATTTTTAATGAAAACAAGTTAGTGCTAAAAGGCCTACTTTTAGTAGTGGTCGTAGAAAATAGCTATTTATGCAACAAGTGCTATCGACGTTTATGGACGAGACATGATAATTATGAAACGAAGCCGAAGGCTGCTTTTCATAACATGTCTCGTGCATAAACGACTTTTAGCACGCGTTGCATACAATATTTTATCTACGACCTTAATTTTACGTTATTAATCCATAAATATCGATTTAACAAAGGTTTGCATCTGCGACACTTTTAATTTATGTCATAATAAACAGTAGGCCACGCCGCGCAAGCGATTGTTTACCACGCCAGTACTGTCAAGGTGAGTTACGAAATGTAATTATTGATACTCCACATCTGACTGTATTCATTACATAATGATTTTTATTTCAAAAACTTCCGTGTAACGCACGAAGCAACTAGAATAACTTTACAACTTCACTTCCAGTTCGAAATTTTAGTTTTATAACCTCACTTCACTTTTAGCCCATGTGCTAAAAGTAAACAACTGATTTCTTTAACCACGGTAAACTATAAAACGTCACTTTTAGTGAAACAAGCTAGCTCTAAAAGGCCTACTTTTAGTAGTGGTCGTAGATAATAGTATATTATGGGACAAGTGGTTGAAATAAAATTTCAACGTTGAGAGTGGTTTTTTCAACGAGCGAAGCGAGTTGAAAAAATCTGGTGTGATACACTCACACA
Source organism: Agriotes lineatus (assembly GCA_940337035.1). Lineage (NCBI taxonomy): Eukaryota > Metazoa > Arthropoda > Insecta > Coleoptera > Elateridae > Agriotes > Agriotes lineatus. The sequence goes on along the minus strand of CALNHX010007813.1, from coordinate 27,124 downwards.
ACTTCCTTTTACAGTGATCTTATAATTAGTCAAAAATTTCATTTTTAATTTTTAAAAATTTGTCAAAAATTTTCAAAAATTACAAATTCTACAAAAACGGTACAAAATAGAGCGTTAGTTGAAGAGACAAATTTTCTCTAGAATTTTCAGGTGAATTCGAAAATGTAATAATATACCGGGTGTTTTATTAAAATAGGAGTTAATAAAAAAATAGAAAAAAAAACAAAGAAACCCAGTTTAGAAGTATTCAACTGGAAAATCACATATCTCACATCAATACACATTAAAAATTTAATCAAAATATAAAGTTTAAAAAAAATCGTTAGAGCCGTTTTTGAAAAAATCGAAAAAAACCGAAAAATCACAAGAGTAAACAGCTACTTCCGGTTATGCGATTTTCTTCAAAAGCTTGCTGTCTCATCTACATAGTACACAAAACTTATATATGAAGTTTCAACGCCATACCTCTTGTCGTTTTTGAGATATTCTGTTCACAGACAGACACACACACACACACACACACAGACAGACCAATGAAAAAAATATGTTTTTTGGGATCAGGGGACTCTGAAACGTGAAGATCTGTTGAAAACTCAATTTCGAATTTTTGGGGTGAATCCAATACTTCCTTTATCGTAAAAGGAAGTAAAAAGTAACTCGAGACGTTGAAATTTTATCAGCCACGAGTTACATATACCATTTTTTCTACGAATTTTCACTCATTAATGCACTTTAGAAAAAATTAAACATAAAGTGACATTTCTCTTGTCATCAATTGAATGTCAAACAGTTTGAAATCCCGGTAGTCCGAGCATTTCAATCTCTAGTGGTTGAAATGCAACTTCAACCACCGGAATCAACGTCAAAATTACTGATTTCAATGTCATGAGTAGAAAATAGTAGATTATATTATAAGTGAGAGAAATGCATCATTATTTGCGAGTGAGAATATTGAATCGCGAGTGCCCCAGCACGAGCGATACAATTTCTCACGAGCTTATAATGGCATTTCGCTCACGTGTGATATACGACGTTTTATCTTACAGTAGCAATTCTTGTGCCTAAATAGTTTGCGCTGTCAGAATATGTCGCGAAATAAATTTATAATTAGTCGCCTATGATTTGTGATATACGTTTGACAGTACGGAAGTGTATTGGCAGTACTGAAGTGTATTGTCAGTCTATGTCAAATTCGAGGTTCGTAGGTTAGATTTTGTTTGTTATTTGACACAGACTGACGCAAATCCTAACCTGAAATTACGAATTTGACATAGCTTGGCAGTGCTACCAACAATACAGTAGTATAAATAATGAAAACTCACTTGTGAATAAAACTTCATTTTAGTCACTGAAAACAGTTGTATAATGTATGGTAATAGGCGCTACTGTAAGATAAAAGATATTATTTTGCTCCCTTGTTGCACACATAGCTATTGCATGTTTGGGGATGTATAACATTAAAAATCAACAGGTGGTGCATTATAAAACTAGATTAAATGTGTAAATTTTGAGAAGTTTATATTATACCTTAATGAAGTAATCAATATTCGCAAGAGGGAAAAGTTAAGCGGTCGTCTCTATTGATATAATATATATCGTATGAGCAAAAGAGAAGTTAATCAAAGATGCCCTTAGAATTTTGAAGTAATGTGTATTACAACACCAGAAAATAGGAAGATGTCATTTGACATTTGTTACAAAGTGAAGTTATAAGCTTATTCTTCTTCTTCTTCTTCTGCAGGCTTTAGAAATTTTTACGTTTTTTACGGGAAGTCTTGATCACAGTTATAATCACGTTACGATATTAGCCACTGTCAGCCACTATTTATGAAATAGCAGTGACCTGGATTAGGCATACTTTTCTGGTGTGTCATGATACATACGACTTCAAAATTCCAAAGGCATCGTTGATGAATGTTATTTTTGCTTATGCTATATTATCCTTTATCTAATAGACGTGTCTGTCCGGGACGCTGGTCCGTCCGGGACGCTGTTTCAGCAGCCAAACTGTAAGACATAGAGAAAAAAGTTATGAAAGTTATATGTTTGGAATGGTCATGTCAGGTCAGGAACCAAATTTCAGTCACGTGACACTTCCGGTTTTCGAGAAATCACGTGATTTCCGTCCGTCCGGGACGCTGGTCCGTCCGGGACGCTGTTTCAGCAGCCAAACCGTAAGACAGAGAAAAAAGTTATGAAAGTTATATGTTTGGAATGGTCATGTCAGGTCAGGAACGAATTTCAGTCACTTGACACTTCCGGTTTTCGAGAAATCACGTGATTTCCGTCCGTCCGGGACGCTGTTTCAGCAGCCAAACCATAAGAGATAGAGAAAAAAGTTATGAAAGTATATGTTTGGAATGGTCATGTTAGGTCAGGAACCGAATTTCAGTCACGTGACACTTCCGGTTTTCGAGAAATCACGTGATTTCCGTCCGTCCGGGACGCTGGTCCGTCCGGGACGCTGTTTCAGCAGCCAAACCGTAAGAGATAGAGAAAAAAGTTATGAAAGTTATATGTTTGGAATGGTCATGTCAGGTCAGGAACCAATATTCAGTCACGTGACACTTCCGGTTTTCAAGAAATCACGTGATTTCCGTCCGTCCGGGACGCTGGTCCGTCCGGGACGCTGTTTCAGCAGCCAAACCGTAAGACATAGAGAAAAAAGTTATGAAAGTTATATGTTTGGAATGGTCATGTCAGGTCAGGAACCGAATTTCAGTCACTTGACACTTCCGGTTTTCGAGAAATCACGTGATTTCCGTCCGTCCGGGACGCTGTTTCAGCAGCCAAACCATAAGAGATAGAGAAAAAAGTTATGAAAGTATATGTTTGGAATAGTCATGTTAGGTCAGGAACCGAATTTCAGTCACGTGACACTTCCGGTTTTCGAGAAATCACGTGATTTCCGTCCGTCCGGGACGCTGGTCCGTCCGGGACGCTGTTTCAGCAGCCAAACCGTAAGAGATAGAGAAACAAGTTATGAAAGTTATATGTTTGGAATGGTCATGTCAGGTCAGGAAACGAATTTCAGTCACGTGACACTTCCGGTTTCGAGAAATCACGTGATTTCCGTCCGTCCGGGACGCTGGTCCGTCCGGACGCTGTTTCAGCAGCCAAACCGTAAGAGATAGAAAAAAAAGTTATGAAAGTTATATGTTTGGAATGGTCATGTCAGGTCAGGAACCGAATTTTAATCACGTGATTTAAAAAATATTATTGTTTTTATTTAATACGCGTTCTATTTGAAAAACGGTCTTTTTTGTTTTATTAAATGAGACATTTGTCTCACTGGTTGCTAGTAGGGTACTAATATAGTTGATGATAACATTTAAAGTTACATTACTAATGCCTGCATCACTTACACACAACTATGATTAGCTTTCAAGATTGGAAAATTCATAATTTTCTGGAAATAATTTTTTAAGTACACAAAATGAAACAAACTCTATAATTTGTTCCATATAAACTTCAAGTTTAAAATAACTACCTTAAGACACAATGTGTACTCTAATTCAATATCATTGCAGTTGGTTTTCGGTAAATAGGGAAGAGGTTTTAGAAGGCCATGTGAGTAAACTACCATTTCAAGCTTAGAAAATAACACTGGCAAGAAGCGCGAGGCGTTGTCGTTATTTAAAACCAAATAGTAATTTACGATGCAAGTGCGTAAAGCTAGTCTTTAGTCAGGATTGGGGCAGACTTAAAACGCGAGTGAGCCTGAGTTTTAAGCCTCGCGAGTGACTAAAGCTGCTTTACGCATGTGTATCGTACAATATTTTGTCTACGATAGAATCTAGAAACACGGTAAATATAAAAAAAGATTTTAAATGTAAATTACGATTATTATCAACTGGTCGTAATTGTGCTTGTTTAGAAATTTTAAAACACGTTGCTAGTGACGACGCGACTAATGAAATCATTTTAAACACGTTACTACTGACGTCGTGAACAAATGAAAACATGTTATTAAAAAGTCGTTTTACAAACTTAAAACTGCCAAATAAAAGTAAATTTTACACACTGTCGTAGATAACAGTAATTTACGATACAAGTGCGTAAAACTAGTCCTTAGTCACTTTTAATCCCCGCGAGTGACTAAAAATGCTTTACGCATGTGTACCGTACAATATTTTATCTACGATAGAATCTAAAAAATACGGTAAATATAAAAAATATTTTACATGTAAATTAGAATTACTAGCAACCGGTCCTAATTTTGAGTGTTTTAAAAATTTTAAAACACGTTGCTACTAACTACGTGCCTAACGAAATTTTTTAAGCACGTTGCTATTAACGACATAAACTAATGAAAACATGTTATTAAACAGTCGTTTTACAAACTTAAAACTGCCAACTAAAAGGCAATTTTACACACTGTCGTAGATAAAATATTGTACGATACACATGCGTAAAGCAGCTTTAGTCACTCGTGGGGCTTAAAACGCTCGCTCACTCGCGTTTTAACTCTACCCCACTCGTGCCTAAAGAGTAGCTTTACGCACTTGTATCGTAAATTACTATTTACTCACCCTCTCATGTTTTGAATAAAACAGCAGAGGGCGCTGCCGTTACACCATTTAGCTGTCTAGATAGAATATTTTGCATTTAAATTTAACATTCAGAACCTCTTTCCTGCTCAATTTACTATTTTTAAAATGGATGACCACTTTCGAGAAAAATGGCGACAAAGTGCATGCATTACCACAAAGTAATAGCAATAGCTAATTATATTATGTAGATCTCTGTAAGAATAAAATGCTGTTTGAACTATCATGTTTATTTATCTCTTAATAAGCAAACAACGTATTAAGAAGGTAATAAAACAGTAGTTGGCCAGTTTAGTTTTACTCACAAAAATTTGTATCCATTCTCTTTATTGTTATTCTTCTAAATGTAACCAATCTAACCAAGACACACTTTACGTGTTTAAATCCTAGATTCTGCCCTCTTTGTGGACGTATAAATCACAAAATTTGCTGTAGTATAATTTAATTAAAATGTTAAAACACGTTGCTACTGACAACATAAGTAAACTAATGAAAACATGTTATAAGACAGTCGTTTTAAATACTTCAAACTACCAACTAAAAGTCAATTTTACACACTATGGTAGATAATAGTAATTTATTATACAAGACGATAAAGTTAAATTTTATCAATGAGTGAATCGTTTAACATCGAGACGAAGTCGAGACGTTAATGATTCATGACTGGATAGTAATAACTTTATCGTCATGCATAACACATTTTTTTTATAGTAACAATTTCAAAGAAAATAAGGTAAGTCAATCACATTTAAAATCTCAGTAGCTAGATTGGGTTGCTAGGCAGGGTCGGATTTAAGATGTGGGTGGCCCGGGGCCCATCTTGGTGGGAGGCCCATTGTTTCAAGGTGTTACAATATGTAATGCAAAAACACGAAATGAAACGAACACAAGTGTATTTACAAAATTTATGTACGCAGAGAAATTCAGTTAATAGTTATTTATGCATCAAGGACCAAAAATTGGCTTTTTATGGACGATGCCTGCAATTGCTGGCCGAGGCGATAGCCGAGGCAAGCAATCAGGCAAGTTGAGGTCGAAAAACGTTTGCGGACAAAAAGCGTTTGCGGACGAAAAGTGTTTGCGGACGAAAAGTGCTTACGGACGAAAAGCGTTTGCGGCTGTAAAGTGCGGCCGTAAAGTGTTTGCGGACGAAAAGCATTCGCGGACGAAAAGCATTTGCTGACGAAAAATTAATGGTGTCCAAAAAGTGACATTTTTCTTACGCAAATGCGTCCGTAAAATCAAATTTTTAAGGGAGGTCGACGGAAAAATTATTTAATTTTTTCATTGAAAAGTATAGTATAACATAACACAAATAACACATAAATATATTACAAATCGTCGAATGAATAATGTTATAACCATTACAGTACAGGCACTTTCCTTAATTTTCGTGCTGCAAAATCGCTGATGATGTCACTAAAGTCCAATTCAAGCAGTATATCTGACTTTTAACATAATGCAATTTGTGTTTTTCAAGTAAAAACATACAAACCATTTAATTGTGAATATTTATAACTGGTGTAAATTAGTAAATTATGAGCCATTGTAACTAAATTTAATGTGCATTACTATGTTGTTGAAGGAACGGGCCAGTTCACCAATAGAATAACTTTTTTATGATTTTCAATAATTTTAACTAATTTAAAATATAAAGTTAGACTATTACATTTCATATCAAGCTAGAGAAGTAAGACAGAATGTATGGAAATTTTTGTTAAATGTTCCCTATCATTCTAAACAGTTCACAGCAAAGAGACATGTATTTTTCCTGTTTTCGTTTACAAACCAGATTTGGATATAAAACAAACTATTAAATTTAATATTTAATATTTTCACAAGTTTGCGCCATCTACTGCTTGTCCATAGAGTAATTAGAAATAGGTCGTTATTTTAACGTGCATCAGCATCGTGAATTGCATAGTAACGAACTTGGGTGTAACGCGGATCAAGTCTAGTGTTTTAAAAAATGTGCCAACCTACGACGGGGGAAACCTAAAATACTGTACAAGAACGATATGTTTTATTTATTTTACCAATTTAACTGACTTCTCGATTATATGAGTAACGCTATTCTCATTGGTTGGCATAAAAATTTTAAAAAGAGGTTGTTCCACACGTAAACCTTCCTAATGTGCTTAACTACATGAGCTCTAGGACTACTGAGATAATATTTTAGTTGAAACTGCCTACTGTAACACCTTTAAATTTAAATTCCAAGTACCTACTTAGTATTGGGGAATTATTCCAATCTTTATAGACGCGTTCAACTTGAAAGGTTTCGGGCTTTTAACTTAAATTGAATTAAACGTATAAAGAGGTTCTAAAGTTCTATGCCGTAAAATACACCCCTGTTGTTTAAACAATGATGTTTTATACTCATTCATATTTTTAATAACAATTTCCAAGTCAACTGATTTGTCGAAAAAATTAAAAATCGCATTTTTGGCACTTAATGATAAATTAAGATATGGAAAGTGTTGCATAGTGCAGGATGTGGATGCTGCTGAGGTTTTACATGAATCTGAAGAATAGCTGGAAATTTAAACAGCGGCCATTTATCATCCCCCCTGAAGCTTTGACAGTAGGCAACACATCTTACAATCCAGAAGCAGCTTGGTACAAAACCAATTTTTTAAAAAAGGCATCACAAGGTTAATCTTTTAACCGTAAGGTAGTCTTTGGATTGTAAGATGTGTTGTGTATTTGCAAACCTTAAGGGGCGAATTATAAAATGGGCACTCTGTATAGTAGTCAACAGGCAGGCATGACTCCAAATGAGTTACGCAGGGGCTAACGAATTAGCACAAATTCAACTAAAGCAATGGATGAATCGAGTTCTATAGACCAACGAAATGCATTTCAATTAAATAAAGATATCAGTAGGTACACACAATTGTAGAATATGGCCGGGAAATTATTCACATTCTCCAATGGAGCAAGGATTCTACAATGGTAAAGTTACCGTGCACTCTGCAGAATTAAGTTATTCCAAGTTATTGAAAACATAACCTGTGTACCTTCCCATACTTATACTCAACTAAAAGATGTATGTTACTCAACACACTTGTTCATTACATCGTAGACAGACATTTTTTGAGTCCGTAGCTGGAGCATTTTTGCCGGTACTCAATTCAGTAGATTTTTACTTCCCTCGTCTAAGGCGAAGGAAGTATTGTAATCGTGACAAGATCACCTTCTGAGATTTCTTCAGATCTTCACGTTTCAGGGTCCCTAGATGACAAAAAACAGGTTTTCTCAATTCCGTCTGTCTGTCTGTATATCCTTCTGTTGGTGGTATAGCTCAAAATCTACTTGTTAGAGGAATACGATATTTTCTATGTGGATTATATGTCTACTTGGTATTTTCACAAATTCCACAATGGACCAACGAAGAGGATTTTCAATTAAATAAAGGTACACACAATTGTAGAATATGACCAGAAAATGATTCGCATTCTGTAATAAAGCAAGAATTCTACTATGTAAAAATTACTGTGTGCAGTACCCGATCTAGAGGGAGCGAAATAGGGACTGTATCGTGGACTATACCCAGGGCGCCATATGTGGGTGCGCCAACGCAAAACTTGGAATGATGATAATATCGAATTGGCGAAACATGATGTAGCACAAGAAGAAAACTGAACAATTATTCTACAGGGTGGTCAAACATTTATTGCGGGAGGCTTCAAATGAAAACTACAGATTAAAAAAATAAAACAATTTGATCAAAAAGGCATCCTCTAGAACACAATACGATCATATTTATTTTATTATTAATACAAAGTAACTGACAACGCCATCTATGATTTTTAAAATTATACTATATCTAGTATGACGTGAATCAATAAAAAATGTTGTTCTTTTTACGGTGGTTCAATTGGTTTTTATCCTTACATGACAACTATTTTCAATCTTTTCTTGGAGCGAATACCTAAACGGCATTATGGATTTTTAAAATTAACCATTTGCTTCAATAGTGCAAAAAACAATCGATAATGCAAAACTGTTCTTTATACTAGTAAACAATGCAATTGTCACATTGTTCAGTCGTTTTACGTTGGATCATGGGCGACCAATAATTTTATGCTTTTTTACATATTCTTGGGTTTTACTCAAAAAATTGTTATGTAAAGATAAAAAAATAATTGAACATTTGTAGTGGGGATACAATGTTATATTGATTATCATCTACTACTAGATATAGTGTAATTCTCAAACAAATCATAGACGGCGTTGTCAGTTGTTTTGTATTAGTAATAAAATGAAGATCATCGTGATATGTTCTGGAGGATACCTTCCTTATCACATTATGTTAATACTTTGTTTCTATCTATAGTAGTTTTCATTTTAAGCCGATCGTAATGTTTGACCACCCAGTAATTTAACGAATAGATTCAGTAGAAGAGGCTTCTACTCCCACAAATCGGCGGTAAGTTTTAGTAGAATACATATTGTTATCAGTATTCAGTAACACCGTTGTACAGAGCTCAATTATATTTTAAATTCAACGATTTTTCAATTTTACCATGTCTTTTATTTGTAACATGTAAAACTGGCTTTGCGTAATTAAGGCAGTCCCAGTAATTTGATTTCTAAATCTGTTTGTTAAACCTAGTATAATTTATTAATTTTCATTTGCTAGTTGTCTCATTCTACACGATAAAAAATTACGTCGCATCGCCTGGACTTTCCCATACTATTTAATCCATTGGATGTAAAAATATTAAAGCTGTTACTGTAATTATAGTACTACTTCGACTAGCAAAGTTCTTGCAACACATAAAATAACATGAAACACTATGCAGTTATCTAAGTTGTAATAAATTCTTTGTGGCACATTCAAGAACAGGGGATGAAATAAAAATCTTAAGCAATCTGACTTTGCTAACTTTATCACCTATTGCTATAGGCAAATTTCACAGCAAATTGCCTAGTCTGTCGTAGCTTTCATCATTTCTCGTAATATGAAACAGTCTATATACAGGCTGATTTATAACATACGGAGGAGATTTTTAGGGTAGATAGATGATTTTTCAGACATTTTTTCCAAAGAAACAAGATTTCTTTGTTTCTTTGGAAACGATATAATTTCAAACAGAGAAAAAAAGACAGAGTGCTCACACTAATGCTAAATTCTAAAACTAATTTCAATATCATTATTAATTTTTAATAATTACATATTTTTGTATTATAATTAAAAAAGAACGAATTTGAATTTTGTATCGTGTATCATACGCTACTTTTTCTACAATCGTAACAGAAATATAGAAACTTGTTCGGTGACACTTTTTCCGTCACATTGTGTTAGCTATTCTAGGTTATTTTGACATTCAAACTTATGGCAAAGCGTATGGCAACGTGCAAAAAAGACGTAATTCGGGCGCTAATATTAAGAATGCTGCAAACGTCACTGCTGACACTAGAAACTGTGCAAAAAGTTGTCATTTTGACACGATTGGAGAAAAATATTTTTTCACAACTTATTTCAAACATTAAAGTGCGAAGAAATATGACATTGCGTATCATATTTCTTCAGGTAGAAGAATTTTTGCAGCTAATTTTATTGTTTAAAATCAAACGTTACTAAGGGCCGGTTGCAGAAAGCAATGTTAAGTCTGGTGTTAGTTAACGCGACGTCAAAGTGAACAAAAACGAATCAAATCTCAAATGTTTATGGTAACTAATACATTAGTAAACAAAATTTGATGCGATTTTGTTCACTTTGACGCGATGTTAGCTAACACCAGACTTAACATTGCTTTCTGCAAGAGTTGTATGTGAACTTATTAGTTGTGTCTTGTGTCATATCATAGTGGATATTTTCAATTAAAAATCAATTTAAAGCAACGTTTCGCTATTTAGTATAGCTTCTTCAGACTTAAAATACATTATCTTTTGTTTTGTTTTTTGTTTTTCTTAATTGTTTAGACATGTTCCAAGTTGTATAAGGGCATGGTGTTATGTTTTTGATATGATTAATGAAGGGTGTAATTGAATTTCGCCATTTATTGTTTTTTTGTAGTTTGTAATCAATTTATAAAATTATGTGTTTTAGCATTCTCTTTCTTTAATCCATTTTCCTTTTTTCTCTTTTTCCCCTCTCTCTTAAAAATGCTGCGGAAATTTTATTTAGGTTTGGATCTTTTAAAATTTTTTCTTGTTGTATGTTATATTTCTCTGATGTTATTTACCAAGTATTACTTTTTTTTTGTTGAATTGGTTGTTTTGTTATATTCATTTTACATTTTCATAGTACAAATTTTTTACACATTTTCCTTTTGTATTTGTTTTCTTTAGCGTTGGTGTTCTTCCACCCTGGTTCTGAGATTTCTTTTTATATATTATAATTTTTATATGTAAATATGATACAAGAAGTCGTTTATTTTGGTGTTATTTTCACTCGGGGTTTCTGTTTTTTCTTCCTCTCCTCAAGTTAATTTAATATTTTAACATTTGATGTAGAAAACATTAATTTTGCGTTTAATAGTTTTCATTAATTTGTTTTTGTGTATGTGTTCGTTAAGACATCTCTCCAAGTAGTATCTGACTTTTGTTTTAGCGAATGTTTTGTTGTTGTTCTTATTTTTCTTTGTTTAAAACTTTTTTTTTAAATAATATGGGATAGGAAGTCCTTAAACACTTGGATGGTCTGTCAAAGTTAAAAAGTAAGTTTGGAACTTATTTTTGAAGGTTTTTTGTTTGTAATATAAAATTTTTGGGTTTACCTATGCCTGTTGTATTTATTTATAGCGGAGCTTGGCCATTTTTGTTTATGCTGATCATACTTTGTTAAATGTAATTTCTGGTGTTAGGATTCTGGTTTACTCTTTGATTACTGGTATTTTAGTTTATTTGTTGTAATTTTATGTAGGAGCTGGTCAAAGAAAACTCTGAAAAAAAACCCGAGTAAAAATAACACCAAAATAAACGACTTTTTGTATCATATTTACATATAAAAATTAGAACATATAAAAAAACTCAGAACCAGAGTGGAAGAACACCAACGCTGAAGAGAACAAAAAGAATACAAAAGGAAAATGTGTAAAAAATTTGTATTATGAATATGTAAAATGAATATAAGAAAACAACCAATTCAACCAAAAAAAGTAATACTTGGTAAATAACACCAGAGAAATATAACACACAAGAAGAACAAGAATATTTTTTTAAATATTCAAACCTAAATAAAATTTCCGCAGCATTTTTAAGAGAGAGGGGAAAAAGAGAAAAAAGGAAAAGGGATTAAAGTCTGAAGAAGCTATATTAAATAACGAAACGTTGCTTTAAATTTATTTTTAATTGAAAATATCTACCATGATATGACACAACTAATAAGTTCACATACAACTATTAGTAACATTTGATTTTAAACAATAAAATTAGCTGCAAAAATTCTTCTACCTGAAGAAATATGATATGTAATGTCATATTTCTTCACATTTTAATATTTTGAATAATACAGCTGTAACCAATAATTAATAGTTATTTGAAAACTTGGTGTATATAATTGTAATTTTAAATTATGTATTTACATGTTTTCAATTTTAAATAATGCAAAAATTTCTTTTTATGACATTAAGCACGTTTTTCTTTAAATAACATAAATTTAACAAAATCAAAAAATATGAAAAGGAAAGGGAACAATAACTACATAAGTATAAAAATTTACCAAAATCACAAAAATTGTTCAAAATGCTGCCCCTGCTTTTCAACACACAGTAGAGCACGACGAATCCAATTTCTCGACACTTCCGGAAATTGTTCTCTCAAATCCTTTATAGCAACGTTGATTCGATGGCGCAAATCTTCAATGGCATCGTCTTCAGTTGCATGTAGAAGAAGTCCAGTGGGTTGAGATCCGGGCTGCGTGCGTGGGGACCATTAAATAAATCCACCCCGGCCGATTCACCGTTGCGGAATAGATATTTATGCATAAAGGAGATATGGATATGTTTTTTCCCTCGGTCTGTAAGTCAACCGAAAGTAAAAAAACATGAATATTTCCCGTGGTGGATACAATATTTTATTTACTAGTATATTTGTATTAATTGTATGAAACTTCAAAATTTCCTAACTACATTTAAAATAAGAATATGTAAGTAACATCAAGAACTGCCTGAATATATGATTGCTAAGACGTTGTTTGTAGTTGCATGGTTACCATGACATTGAGGGAGAAATAATTTGGAAAGTCCCTTGGGAGTTATAAGTAGCTTTCCATTTTTTGCATCTATTGCGAAAATGAACAATATCATGTTGCTAGTAAATAAAGCTATGATCGATATAATCTCTTACAGGACGACTAAAATGTGATGGACAGCTATCATGCATAAACCACATGTTATGTCGCACAGCCAATGAAACATCTTCTAGGAATCCTGGTTTACCAAGAAGTTTTAACTTCTTAAAAAAAAATGCAAGTAAGATTCGCCATTGAGACGCGCCGGAAATTAGAAAGACCCCGTTAAGGTGTCGTTCACAATTCCAGCCCATAAATTTAAACTGAAACGTTGCTAAAAGTTAATTTGGCGGATCGCATGAGGATTTTCATGAGCCCATGTGTGAGCATTGTAGAAGTTGAGCTTACCATTCCTGGTGAAACAGCATTCGTCAGTTACCAGTATGTTTGATGGAAAAACCTACTTCTGCTTCCGTACGATTGCGCAGCCAATCACAAAACTGCTGCCACAACGGTTATTAATCTTTGGGAGTAGTCCTTACACCTTTTGGAAATGATGAGGGTACAAACCGTTCATCTTAAATGTGCGCCAAACAAAGCTCTGAGAAACTTTAGCTTCCTGGGCAATTCGGAGTGTACTAGTTGTCGATTCAGCATCTACCCTTTCCAATACGTCTTCTTCAACATCAACCGCGTGTCGATTTGGTCTTCCACCATCATGACCCTTCTGTGGTTGTAAATTCCCAGTCTCTCTTCCCCGTTGAATAATCCAGGGAACTGGATTTTCGGAAGGGGTCGGTTTATTTGGAAATTTTTATAAAGACATACGCCTTGCTCGCGCAGTGCTTTCATCGACAGCTTCATAAACTATTATCGTGTCCATGTATTCATCGTTAGTGTAATTCACCATTTTTCCGAAGTAATAAATTAATAACAACCACTAATAACAAATCTAAAATTTGATGTCTTCAAATTTACTCAAATGTACTTCCCTAAATTTCAACGGCAACTTGCCTATTATTTTTTTTTATTATTCAGCAGCTCCCTATAGTTGCTACAAAAATTATTGGGCATTAAAACGAACAATTAAGAAGCCGCAATTTCTATTTTACATTTATTTTAAATATTTTGTGTAACTAAATGTGGTTCGGTTAACTCAAATATCCGCAATATAAATTTAAAACGTAAATTACCCACATAATTTCAGAACAACTACTTCTTATTTAACTAAGCTTTAACTCGTTGAACTTTTTAGTTATTGAGATTGCCTAAGTGTTACTAATAAAACATGTTTATTTTAGACCACTCTATCTACCCTAAAATTCTCCTCCGTACGTTATAAATCACCCTGTATACTATACTGTACTACCAATATGTATTTAAAATATCAGTGATAAAGTTATACTACCAATATATAAATAAACGCTGTGCCTAGGGGCATATGGTGTTTTAACCTATTGTCGGTATAGAGTATTACAACAATAACAATTACTGCAAATAACTTCATAAGCTGCTTTGTAATCTACCGGTGCTGGAAGAACGAATTCACCTTCGCAATATTTACCGACAGGGTTTCTACCGCTGTCAACTATCTCTTCTGATATAAACTAGAGGGTAATTGGAGGTCTGATCCTAGACTTTTCCGTTTGGAATGCACCCAATACTAAAAAATCTGGTGTGATACACTCACACAACTTCCTTTTACAGTGATCTTATAATTAGCCAAAAATTTGATTTTTACTTTTAAAGCATTTCTCAAAAATTACAAATTCTTCAAAAACGGTAAGGTAAGGTGGGGTAAGTGCGACCACTATTTTGTATAGTGGAAGTTCACACTATAATAAAAAATCTGGTGTGATACACTCACACAACTTCCTTTTACAGTGATCTTATAATTAGTCAAAAATTTAATTTTTAATTTTTAAGCATTTGTCAAAAATTTCCAAAAATTACGAATTCTACAAAAACGGTACAAAATAGAGCTTTAGTTGAAGAGACAAATTTTCTCTAAAATCTTAAGCAGAATTCAAAAATGTAATAATATACCGGGTGTTTTATTTAAAATAGGAGTTAATAAAAAAAATAGAAACAAAAACAAAAGAAACCCACTTTAGAAGTTTTCAACTGGAAAATCACCTATCTCACGTCAATGCACATTAAAAATGTAATAAAAATGTAAAGTTTGAAAAAAATCGTTAGAGCCGTTTTTGAAAAAATCGAAAAAAACTGAAAAATCACAAGAGTAAACACCTACTTCCGGTTATGCGATTTTTTTCATAAGCTTGCTGTCTCATCTATATAGTACACAAAACTTATATATGAAGTTTCAACGCCATACCTCTTTTCGTTTTTGAGATATTCTGTTCACAGACAGACAGACAGACACACAGACAGACACACAGACAGACACACAGACAGACACACAGACCAATGAAAAAAAATATGTTTTTTGGGATCAGGGGACTCTAAAACGTGAAGATCTGTTGAAAACTCAATTTCGAATTTTTGGGGTGAATCCAATACTTCCTTTATCGTAAAAGGAAGTAAAAATTGAAAACATAATCTTACCAAAACTCTAAATGGGGATTATTGACTACTGTTATATTGTCTTATATTTAATGACGTTGAAAGATATAAAAAATTAAGCAAGGAGCCAAAAAAAAAATTTTGTATTATGATTCGTAGTGATTGCACTTTCCCTCCAAACGGGGAAAGAGCAATCACCTCTGAAAAATCGTATTTAAAGACGTTATTTTGTATATCGGGAAAGAGCAAAACATGTACAAATAAGCAAAGAAAAACATCAAATACACAAGAAATTCGTATGTTTTTTATTAAGTCCTTGGGGCCAGAGTAAACCTGAATGTATAAATATAAGAAAGCAAAACAATGTTTAAAATAACATTATATTAATACCTAAACATCTAATTAACATTATTAATAGACATGGTAAAATAAAATCTTCCTCGTTTTTCACATGGAAGCGAAAGTACTTTTAAAATATGTTCTTTTTGAACCACTGCTTCATCTTCAACATTAGGGTAGTAAAAAAATGCTTTTAAGTCTCGATCTATCTTTTTTCTTAAAAATGTGCAAGAGTATTCTGTACCATTATTTTGACATTTTGTGACTTTTCCAACATATCTCTTTACAAATTTATCTTCTCTGAATTCGGCTACAATAAAATCTCCAACCTGTAGAGTTTTGCTATCTATAGTTTCTTCTTCTCCACCTTTATCTGTTGTTTGTGGAACGTTAATTTCTCTATTGTTTTCTTCTTCTGTAAAACTTAACTCATTATTTTCTTCATCCGAAAAATATTCTTTATCCATATCATCGTCGGTATCCACACATAATGATTCAGGTTCTGGCTCACTGTCAGTTTCTGAATCGCTTTCTAAAATCGAATTTTTTAAACTTTGCTTAATTTTTGTAGTTTTCTTCTTGTTCTTTTTTTCTATTCCTAGTTTTTTCACATCTTCTTCCCTCTTTTTAACTTCCTTGCTAGTTATGACTTCTGCTCCACAAGCAATTTTTTTTCTTGTCGATTTGACATTTAGACTCCTATTGTTCTGTTTGGTTTGTAAAAGGATATTTTCAAATGAATAGCTGCAAGATGGTTTTTCATTCTGGTTATTGTCCATACTTCCAGTACTACTTGGTATTGCTAGCACTTGGCCTTCGGATTGTTCTTTATTATCTTTTTCTTCTTCATCTTCAGGTTTGTCTTGCATATTTCTAGATAATTTCCAGCGTTCTAAAGCTTGAGGATCGTATTTATCATCAAAAATTACTGCTCTATTGTAAGGATATATGCCACCTTTTCGGAACCCACTGGCAATGACTTCAGGTTTTAAAAGTTTCCATGTATCTCCCACTGTTACTGCAAGGTCTTTTTTGGTATTTTCATGCGTGGATGTTTTCTTTGCCATACACAAAGTTTCTGGTCCCACTGGTCTTTAAAAGATTTAAAAACAGAGAGGTCCAGTGGTTGCAACAAATGACTAGTGTGTGCGGGCAACTTTAATATAGTTATATCATGTTCTGTAGCTAATGCAGTAACTTTTTCTGTCACATGTGTTGCATGACCATCATATAGCACTAGTAGTGGTCTCTCCTCACCAAAAGTAGGAATTAAAGTATTTTGAAAATAATTGCTAAATATATCTGCGGTCATCCACCCTTTTGGACTTGCGGCAAAAGACATTCCCGGATAACTTTCATGAGGCTCTGGAACCCAGCTAGTCCACACATTAATTCCTTTAAATATAATCAATGGTGGAGCTTTTATTCCTGCTGCATTAGCAGCTGCCACCCAGGTGGTATTATCTTTACCACTACCGGCTGTCGTCCTTGAGCAAGCTTTTCCTTTCGCTCCAACAATTTTGGTTTTAGTTGGATCAGAACAAATACTAGATTCATCTAAGTTCCAAATTTGATTTGGTTTATTTAATAAATTCAGTTTACTGATAGTATCAAAAAGAAGGTCAAAGTATTCATTTATTACAAATGGGTCAGTCATTTTCTTTCTACTATATTCGACCGCCTGAGGCTTCTTTATTGATAATGCATGTCTTTTTTTAAAATTTAGGAACCAGTCCTCTCCTGGTTTATTATTTTTAAAGGGGGTTTTTAAGTTATTTTCTGTTACAAATGTTTCTATGCACTCAAAAACTTCTGTTCTGCTAAGACCGAACCCCCATTTTTCCAGGATCTTTAGGTAGTCTGCAAGCTTTTGTTCCATTTCATAAGGTATTGCAGGTGGTCTTCCACCTGTCTGGCTTTTTTGTCGTCGTTTGCCAGTAATGAAACAATTTAAAGTACTGTATGGTATATTATAAGTCTTTGCTGCTTGTCGGGTTGTCATAATTCCATGCTTTACTTGCTGCATAGCTACCTTAACGTGTTCTTCAGTGTATCCAGAACCCCGCTTTGACGTTTTTTGGTAGTTACGCCCCATAATTTAAAAAAATCTGAAATTGAAAGTAATAATTAGTTATCGGGAAAGTGCAATCACATGCAACCATGTTTCCGATTGCACTTTCCCATTACTCTGTTTTGGTAGGGAAAGTGCAATCATTCAGTTTTTAAAGCAAGACATTTTAAGAAATACGAAATATGTTTTAAAATACAAAAATATGTAGTGTATTAAACATGGCTAATTTTATAAACTGGTTACTCACCTCAGATTAATATTTTCTCACTCGCAATTAGGTAACACCGGTTTCACTACACATGCGAGCTGTCAATACACCTCAAAATGACAAGCCAGGTCTGGTCGGTAAAGTAGAAATATTTTATCAGGGGTACCCAAACAATTTATTTTATGCCAGAAAATACCAAAAGTTTCATATACTTTTGGAACAGCGACCGGTGATTGCATTAACCCCGTTATTGCACTTACCCCATCTTACCTTACAAAATAAAGCGACAGACAGACAGACGGAATTAAGAAAATCTATTTTTCGTCATCTACGGACTTTGAAACGTGAAGATCTGAAGAAATCTCGGAAGGTGATTTTTTCGTGATTACAATAGGTACTTCCTTCGTCTTTCAGACGAGGGAAGTAAAAAAACAAAAGACCCATTTCAGAGATATTCAACTGGAAAATCACCTATCTCACATCAATGCGCATTAAAAATGTAAAGTTTAAAAAAATCGCTAGAACCGTTTTTGAAAAAATCGAAAAAAACTGAAAAATTACAAGTGTTGTCGCGATACGTCTAAAGTCTGGGTAACTGGCAATCCTTCTAGTTAAAATACATTTGTACGTGAAGACTGAAGCTATTGTTGATATTAATAAGAACACTTAACTACGAATACTTGCATTTATTTTCTGCCGCTTGCAGAACACTTAAGTTTAATACCGTCCCTTATAAACTTTTCTTATTAACTAACTATATTCTAAGTCCAGTTTAACCAAGAAAACTCGGTAGACGTTTACAAAAACCCAAATAAGCCTATCAGAGCAGTTCTAAATTTTGGACTTTTGGCACGTACATACGGACGTGACAGTTCATAATAGTTCTCTGAATTTGACAAATTTGAAGCTTTCACACGCTAAAATTTGTCAAGCAAATGATCGCTAATAAAGTTTTACAATTCTACTAAAAGGAATTTGCTCCAACCGGCGCATAATTCTGCCTAATTTTTATGACCGAGTTGCACATTTGCACTTCTGGTCACGTACCAATATCTAGCTTCTTCTAATTTTTCGGCTCACGAGGTAAACCTTGCATAAATATGCCTTTAACGATTCCGTGAGATTGAAATATCTCTAGCTTCCCAGAGAAAGGCACGTTTCTAAACATCGGCTAAATATTCGCTTGTTGTAATTTTAATATACCATTTTGCCTACGAAATTCTACATTAAAATATTTAATATACAAATGGCTTATACTAATGTACAGTCTATTCCTACAACCGCGTATAGTTAATTTCATTAAAGAACGCAAATCGTAACAGTGTAAACACCTACTTCCGGTTATGCGATTTTCTTCAAAAGCTTGCTGTCTCATCTACATAGTACACAAAACTTATATATGAAGCTTCAACGCCATACCTCTTTTAGTTTTTAGATATTCTGTTCACAGACATACAGACATATACATAGACAGACACACACACAGACCAATGAACAAAAATATTCAGGTTCAGGAGACTCTAAAACGTGAAGATCTGTTGAAAACTCAATTTCGAGTTTTTGGGGTGAATCCAATACTTCCTTTATCGTAAAAGGAAGTAAAAAAATGCGTGCACTGTAGAGTGCACCTAGACGGAGTGTTAAATAAAAAGTACTTTATTTAACTTAAAACACTTGTTGTTCTTTGGAATATACTTTCCATCTGAACACTAATTCCCTTTCTGGACTTTGATTGGGATTTAAATTTAGTTCGTAGTCCCGAAAGCACTTTTGATCCTGGGACTTGGTAATCCTAGTCGGTAGCCAGCGCTTTTGCCGGCTTACAAATAAGCATATTTTTGATTGACGGATTACCTTAAGGAGGGACTTTTTAATGCCGTTTTACACAGATTGAATTGCTAAAATAATCAATTCCCGAACAAGTTGCAGCTATTCCGGCTAGTATATGTTGTTCACAGCATACTAGTGCTTGTCGAAGAACAAAATTCAGCGTTGCTTCAGGAATACGAATGTGCTTTTGTTTTGCGTAAATATTAGTTTTAAAGAAAATGTCAGCCATTTCAGAGTAAATGCCTTTTGAAAAACCCTATATTTAAATCCCCGTAGAAACTTTTTTACTGTCAATTTGGGCACACAGTTATAGTGCGCAACCTGTAGAGAAATAAATCAGATGATTTGAAGCTATTCAGTATAAAAATCTCTGGAGTGTAGTGTTCTAATCGGAACTATAGCTTCCTTCTTATTCTGTTCAATTCATGGACGATGTTATTATATATTTCATTATTATTTATTGAATGTGTTTACACCAGCAAAAACCGCAAAACACAAAGAAATCTTATTATCGATTATTTTGCTAGTAATCGCCGGTAGAAATTACCAAAGCTGTAGGTGTCGAAAATTATACGCTACGGACCAAGAATGAAGAACAGGAAGTGCGGCGGATCCTTGAAATCGGCGTGGCGGCGGTACTAATAATTGGGCAGCACACGAAAAGACGTTCCCTTCACACATGGGCCTGCGTTCGAATTCGGAGGAAAAAGCGCGGTATCGCGAAATCGCCGCCATGGAAACCAGAACGAGCCCATTATTTTCCTAAGAACTAAATTAAGGCGGCAAATTAAGACGCTAAAACTATTTCCTCAATCCTACTACGGATAGTGAATCTCGTCGCATAATAGTCTGCTGCGACGTGATGCAATACTTAAGGAGCACACGACCCAATTCACGTTAGTTTCTAGGCTCGCTCGCGCCTTGCGCGGTTCTGCTTCACGCGGCGCGACCGCCGCCGAAACGGCCACGCCGAGAAGGACAGCCTGTGCCGCGGTGCGCCCGGAAAACGGCAGAAATCGCACGTCGTGGGACCCGTTCGGCCTACTAAACGAAAGTGAAATCGAGGTTAGGTTTGCACTTTCACTTGTGCACGTCTAGTCCGGCAGCGGCCAATCCGAGCGCGATTTGTGATGTATTTTGTCGGTTTGAATAAACCGAGGCATGGCCTACTTCGAGGAGAATCAGGCTCTGAAGAATTCGCTTTTTCGCCGCGTTGAATCACCCGGTTTCCATTCGTTATGGAGAAGTTACGCAGCTGACGCAACGCCGCGTTTTTATCTCGTCGGAAACGGAAGGCAACTCCCTGGACGAGGAACCTGCTGTATGCGAATCTACGGCAAGGATACAATGGGTTGGACGACCCGAAGCTTCAATCTGATTTGAGTGGTCCATTTTCAGTCATCATAACATCCTTTTTAAAAGTTGCAGGTAGTTTAAATGTATAGTTTGGCCCATTATCTTTTCTCTTTTCTTTTGTTGGATAGTCACTTAAACGTTATCTTTCCACCTTCTACAATCACTTTCCATTCTCACAATTCGTGTTGTATTCTTCATATATGATTATCCCATTTTCTTCTCAGTGATCGAACCAATCTCGGGACTGAACTTAAATCGGTCCTTATGCACACATTTACAGGCTGGTGACTCATCAAATATTTTATACCGTCCCTTCGGTCTGAGGGTTGTGGACCAGAAATACGACACCGGGAAGGCAAGGCGATTAGCGGTCCATTTTATGTAATATGAAGTCACACACACTCTTTTGCAAGCATAAACCGCGGTACTCCCACGCAGCATCTAGTACAATATCGTCATCAGGGATGATCTTCAGGTGCACTGCCGATGGTCTACCTGCACTACACCTATGATAACTGATGCTTAGCGCATCTAGCGCCCATTAGCCGACTGATAACTAGACCAATGAACTCCAATTCATGTTAGTGTGAATTGCAACTGCAGTTGCCGCCCCCGCAGAAGATCAACTTCATAAAGCATTTGTAGGAAGTGAGCATCCCATGGCTAGCCAAGTGCGCTCCTGGATTACTAATAATAATTGATTATCAGCTCAAGGGTTAGTTATTCCCAAGTAAAATAGTGCACTATATGAGGGACCGATTGCGCATCAACCAAACAATAAAATACTGAGTAACGACCCAAACATCAAAGCCCTCTACACTCAATGCAGTAATATCAACAATAACAGTTTCCACCTCAGCTGCACTATGGAACTACATACAACATACATTGCAAAGCTATTCCAGTAATAACATCTATTACAAACCTTATTATTTCATCCTTTCGATCAATCCACGTAATTACTACAATTAAAACTTAAAAAATCGGATAAAAGCTTTTGCAGTGAAATGCCACCTTCTTTGGTATCAAATTTCACATTCAAACGTACACGTGCTCCAGCACCAACTCACCTCCGCACCCTAAGATTTTAACAACCACCGCCGGCTCCTTAAAATAACTTTCCGTTTGGTTCGATAGAAGTATTTAGAACGTAATATATTGAAGCTGCTGATTTATTCAAAGGCTTATAATTATGAAAATGCCGGGAGACTGCAATATTTACAAACACAAAATGAAAGTGTGCTAAATTAAATACAATAATATTCTTTATCACCATCACCCGCTTTACCATGTAGGGGAGACCGGGGCAGGTTGCCACAATTTTTGGTTTTTAATTTTTGAAGAGGCAGGGTTTGCAGTTTACCTTTCTGTCATTAAAGTATCCTTTAGCGTGTATCCTTGGCTACATTTTCCTGCAGTTGTGCGACCATAGCAATAAGTGGTTATTCAGGAATAACAATTTCTTCTGGAGGTAATTTTTGTGACAACCTGCCCCGACACTGGGTTGGTTGTCACAGAATTTGGGGTTGGTTGTCACGGGTTATTTAGATGGGAAAAAAAATAAAATTAAAAAATTTTTTTTTTTATTAAAAACAGAACAAAGCAAGAAATTGATATTGATAATATCAAAACATTAAAAGTAAGTTAGTAATTTAAATTTAAGACAAATTCGCAGACTGAAATAGTAATTTAAGTGAATATTTAAGGGTTAATAATACATTAGTCACTTTCGAAGGCACTTTCACAATTTTGACAAGTATAAAATTTATTCACTCCGGGAGTACATAATTCATGAGACCAGCCCTTGCATTCCATACATTGGATCCATTTTTCCCTGGCTTTACTATTAGAAAACGGTTCTAAACAAACTAAACAAAAACAGTCATCATCATCCTCTTCTTCGCTGCTGAAATTTTGATTTTCCTTCGTCTTTGTAGTTCCTTTCTTCTTTTTTGCATCCTTATTTTTGTCTGCTGCTTTTTTGAACAAACATTTCTTTGATTTTTTTTGATCGACTCTCGCAGCCTGTTCTTCCAGTTTCCGTTTAACCGGCGTATCTGTTAAAATTGCTGTTTCTCTTTTTCGACTGTTATTTCTATTTGTAGATTTTCTATCTCCAGCCTTCGGTAAAGGTCTCACATCAAGAGGTGACTTGCGTGCATTGCTCGGCCCGGGTTGAGGTTCATCTGAGTTGTCTGGAGACGTATCTGGAAGCTGCTTTTTATGCTGCTCTGGAAGCTGGTTCGCAGGCTGCTTTCTGTCAGTGACATAGCTTGGTGCAAAATCCGCGTCGGTGAAAATGTCACGATTGAAAGGATATATTCCTGTGCACCGAAATCCTGAAGAAATATTAGCTGGGGTCATCGCAAGTGGAAATGCGCGACTAACGAGTTGTGGAATGTCATAAATTGTCATTGTTCTCCCTGGGTGGTTAATCATCCAATCATCACAAGCCGAGTTAAAAAATTTCTTGAAAGGCCCGTAAACAGTGCGGTCAAGTGGCTGGAGTTTGTGCGAACAATGTGGGGGAAACGATAACATGATGATTCCTTTGGATTTAGCAAAATTGAGCCCCTCTACGCTAAGGTGGGAACCATGATTATCAAGAAGAAGTAGGCATGGATTCTCAGTCGTGCTTTTCGCGTGCTTATAGAAATGATTTAAAAATACAACGAAATCAGCTTCTTGCATCCACCCAGATTTATTTGCAGTTCCACCAGAACCTACAGGCGCAGTAGCTATGAAGCGCGTATCATATTTGACCCTTGGGAATATGAAAAATGGTGGAATATGGTTTCCGATCGCCGAGACAGCGCAAGCCAAAGTTACTAGCGTACCCCTTTCCGCAGAAACCATTGCACCGATTTGTTTAGATCCTTTACGAGCCACGATTTTATCTGGTCTCTGCACTGAAGTAACCCCAGTTTCATCCATGTTCCAAATTTCGTGTGGTTGAAAATGATGTCTTCCAAGAACTGTTGCCAAATTATTGAAAAAAGATTCCACATTTGTTTGGTTGAAGCTTGAAGCTCGTGCCAAGCTGGTCGCCTCTGGTTTTCGTAAGGAAAGAGTCCGATGTCTTTTCAAAAAATCAGCGAACCAATCATCTCCGGCACGTTCATTTTCCTTCCAAGATTTAGGACATGAAATGGAATTTGCCACGCAAAGATCGTAAGGGAGGGTTTTGATTTCTTTTGGCGTTAAACCATAGTAAATATCGGCAGCTTGGAGTATATATTCTTTTAATTCTTTCTCATTGTCATCAGAAAAAATCTTTCTGTTTGGAAAATATCCAACGGTGGTGGAAGGTTGGACTCTCCTTTCATCATTGATTTCATCTTGAGAAAATTTCTTGCAATATCTTGTTAGAGTTCGATAGTTGATTTGATAATCAGCTGCAGTTTTACGAATTGAAAATCACTCTTTTTTCACTTTCCTCACTGCTGCAAGCATAATGTCTGGAGCAATTTCTCCTCGGTTTGTCTTTTTTTTTATGATTTCTCACCATCTTTACCTGAAATAAGTGAAAAAACTTCTCAAAAAACTGCCGGGGTTGGTTGTCACATGTGACAACAATCCCCGGTTTTTTTGTGACAACCAACCCCGTACAGACATTTCAAACAACTCGCGATTTGGCGGAAACACCATAGAACCTAACCTCAATTTTGCTACAGAATAACATCACGCAACGTTATAGAATAACAGAAAAATAGTTGAAAGATTGACTTCATTGAATAGAGAGTGAATAATTAGAGTTAATTACATCCTTGAATGAATACTTACAGCTGCAAAAACATAAAAACACCAATAAAATCCAGAGATTTGTCACAAGGCACTTGAAACTACGGACACACACTCGGAATGATGTTAACTTTGAGTAGTTCGAGTTAAGACCGCTAAGTGGCAGCAGCGACTGAGAACTGGGACGTGTGACAACCAACCCATATGACAACCTGCCCCGGTTGCCCCTACACTGTTAGACGTAAACCTCCACTACAGTTTTTCAGTTCTTTCATGTTTTCTTCTTATTTATTTTAGGGACGTTCCTGTTTATTCTGCCTCTATTCTATGTAGGACAAGAACCAACTTTGAACCCATCGCTTAATTGGTCGTCCTGGTGATCTTTGTTTACAAGAGAGGAAATAAGATTTATTCGAGGGGGAACAAATGCCACTAGAAGCTTTTGAAATCATCTGGAGAGAGAAAAAAGAACAAGATATTGGGAAGTGACAGTAACAGCACGGATCTGTAAAAAGGAGTTGGTGTTGTGTTTCACCTATTTTGACTATTCGATCGTCATGCAATCATGGCCATTCCATTTCTTTGTCCTCTTCTTTGTCCACCTAATCACGTCTTCAGCATTGCAACGTTCTCATATTGATACATTTGTTTGTCAATCTCGTATAGATGTGTTCAATATAATTTACAGTAATTTTATTTTTTATTTTTATACCGTATTTTGCAGCAAATCGGTGTTTTAGAAATTGCCATTGATTTTGTTTTTCCCTAGATATATGATACATGTTATATGTTTCTCCATAAACTGTGCTTCTTACGAAAAACCACTTCCGCTTTCCCGATTTTAACCAGAAGTTCTGGGATTTCCGAATTTATATTAAAAACGAAGATATAGATGTTCAGGTCGATCAATTAAACCGCCGGGGCTCTAGAGAGGACACAGACAGACTCGCAGACTTATAGACTCAAAGACTGACAAACTCATAGGCAGAAATCACTTCGGAAACCACTTTTCCTGAATCAGAAGACACGAAAATCGATATTTCCACAAAAATCTCGTATTCGAAAAAATCAAGATTCTTGTATATTATTTTACGAATTAAAAGAAAAATACCTTAACGCAAACATAAACAGCGCAAGGTACTTAGAAAATACAGATACAAATCACTAATACATCAATACATAAATCAATGGTAAGTCCAGTATAAACAGTTGCAATCTCATAAACTTAGTCACACTAATATATTTTGAATTGCGGTAAAATACTTACTTGAATTAAAGCAAGATTGTAACTTAGCTGTTCAATCCAGCGTTCTACGAAACCGAAGTCCAAAAGAGGGCCAAAATCGCAACTAGAAATTTCAATCGAGATATCCATACTCAAATTCCGTAAATCCATAAAACTCCAATGCAAAGTTCCATAAATACACAGAAAATCCATAACTATGAACATCCGTAAATACGAACAATATCCCTGTAATAATAAGACGCAATTAGAGTACAGACGCTGAGCCCATTCGGAAAAACTCACTTCAGGTATAAAATCGTACGGATATATCTTTCGTCCCAAGTAGCGTAATAAGTAGGTGCTGGTTTATCGGTAGTGTTGCCGCGAGACCAGACGAAACGGGATTTTACCAGACGAAACGGGATTTTACCCGTCTCGATCTCGATCTCGAAAAGCGATTCTCGATCTCGAATATTTGAGATCGAAAAATGTCAATTCCCGTCTCGAATTTCGAAACGAGATTCAGTATTATTTATCTTTAGTAAATCAAACAAATGGTGATTTTCTCAGATTCCGTTTAGCGAACCAACGATAATTGCGAAAATAATGGAGATACAATCTAATAACAGAAATAACTTCGCAAATAAATTTACACAAGTGAAATGACAGACACTCTCTGCTGCAGGAATTCAATCTTAACACATAAACCAAACATCACGAACGGAAACCCAGCATATACCTAACCTCCAAACGTCAAATCAGACACTTCATTTCAAATATGTAAGAGCTAATTAATCAAATAACGCTTTCAGAGGGGCCTAACAAAATCAGGAAAGATTACATTACTCGAGAAGGGAGAACGCAAGAATCCCAAAGGTATAACTGCGACTAAACTCAAGGTTAACCTAACAAACAAAATCACTTATATCTTTTAAATTCGCATAGTCATTAAGTAGTTTTTAAGGAAAACTAAGGTGAGTTAGATCGTTAGGGCTACCGTTACGAAACAAAGCAAAGTATATGTATTTGTCAAAATGAACGTAACAGTTTTTACAGTAACACTGAACTAGTACAATCATAATCGCAAATCATTTTC
>CALNHX010007812.1:0-68780 GCA_940337035.1 Agriotes lineatus | reverse complement strand
AGAGCTACAACGAGCTATTTTGGGTCTTCAACAACTCAAGGGAGGTGTTTGACGTTTACCAATCAGTTAGGAGCTGATAGAAAATACACTCAAGGTACAAGTGAGTCTTCATGAAGGTTAGTGTATTTTTATTAACAAGTTTGGTACGACAAAATTAGTGGAAAGCATTGTAATTTAGGTTTAGAGCGAAATTATTTAACATTAGTCGACTCGTTCACAAAATTTTGTACAAGCTCTATTTATTCAAGGAAAAACAGCTATTCATATTAGTAATACTTTAATAAAATATTTTGCATCTTTTGGAGTAACCCAAACCCTAGTTTTCGATAAAGGCACAGAGTTTAATAATGAAACTGTTAAGGAGATATTGAAATTGCATAAAAAACATTTCCGTTTTTTGTCAGTATAGACAGCTACATTCCAAAGAAACTTTGAATTCAAAGAAAATATAGGTTAACTCTCGGTTAAAATGGAATATCTCTAACAAAACCGTGAACGTGTGCGAACGTACGATACAGCGAGCGCAGTGACCGTTATTAACAAAGCGCCGTAGGCGTACTATATATTCAAGGCAGATTTAAGCAATAATCCCATACTGTGTTAGAACAACTTCCCGAAGCTAGTACTTTCCGTATTTTTAGCCCAAATATTAGCGTTTTCCCTATTCACGTAAGTTAAATTCGTAGTTCAGTGGTGTACTCAAAATTTCAGTCCATAAGATAGTTATTTCCGATTTTTTATCCACTAATGCATTGCAGTTCTTGTATATTCATCAAAATTCAATTATTCGTACGCTTAGTTTTATAAATTCAAGTTTTATTTCTGTTCGGGATGACGTAAGCTATTCCCGCATGCATAGCGATTGCATTCTCAGAATTATTGTTGTTCAGACAGACCCAAAACTTTTCGCGAGGGCTCAGGCAGAATTGTTGAGTCAGATTTCGTTATTCTAGAATTTTCCCGAACGGCTTGCATAAGCTAGAGAGAGATCAACCACTAAGTGGCGGTTACGCAACTCATTTTGGCTTCGGGGATCTTAGAGCGAAGTTTCAATCTCAATCAGCGTCCGGTTCTCGAGTCGTTGATTCCGGCGGGGCTTTTGGTCCCGTCGTAAGTCAAAATTGTAAGAAGTAAAACTCTAAAACAGTCAAGTAGTGTCGTAAAATGTTTCGTCAAGGGGCCGTTTTCTGTACCTTGGAGCTGGTAACTCCGAATTTACGAGAATGGCTGATTATTAAGTGAAAAACCCGTGGACGCGCTAAATCATTATCATAGTGAAGTCACCAAGTACCGTCCCGCATCTACCTGTCGTAGGGTGCTTCATTCTTTCCTTCCGGGAATTTATATCGTCACGTCTGCTTGAATACCGCTCTGTGCAGTTTCCAGTTGTTTCCTTTATTTGTGACACTGGCCTGGGGATGCGACCTGCAGGGGATGAGAACCAAAGTAACCCGTACATCTGACTTTCTGTCAAGGTAATTGTTAGCCCTTAAATCTACAGTGATTTGTTGAAGTGAAGTTCCGTCAAGCTATGCGTCTGTTGTTTAAAGTGTAAGGTGTCAAACAAACACAACCGCTTTAAAGTGAATCGTTAGTCTTGTCAAATGCCTATATGGTCGCCTTGCGTTTAAAGTTTAAGTAAACATTGTGGTCATGTAAATACTTGAGTGACTGTTGCTAATTTGGTTTATGTAATGTAGTTTTTGTGATAAAACTTAACGTTAATACTGTTTTAAATGTAACCATGTCCATTGTTGTCAATTTGTCACTTATGTTTAGTTTAAACATTGCGTCTTTAACCGGACTAACCCATTTTTCCTAGGTATTATTTGTAACTGTAACCAGTAAACATTTTCATGTTCGATTGCTATACATACATTATTATTTTAATAAAGTCTATTGTTAATTGTTTATCGTTTTTCATTAGTGTTTGCATGCCTTTTTCTTTGTTTTGTATAGGAAATCATATGAGTGTAAGTTGATGCCACCAAAGGTAGGTTCGAATCAGCTGTTGCAGTAGCTACCCCAAGTTATGCTAAGGCAGAAGTAGAAAGTTGGGCCTACTTACTTCCACGTTCAGAGTCGGCCTACCTGTTGTTGATTTTACTCCCATCCAGTCCGAATGTGGTAGTGTCCCATTTATTAACACGTTGATGGACACAATTTCTATAGACGTCTAATTTCTTCAGATGCGAAATGACACAATGTCCATGAACATTATTTAAAACATAGCTATTTGTGACACAACGTCGGTAGACATCTGGTCGCAGATATAAATATCATATGAATTAAGTGGTAGTGTCACCATACGTATGCAGAAATATTTGTTACTGTCACCTATACTTCAAATTTCGCCATTTTCGCCTGGAATCGATACGTCTATACACGTCGCAGTCCCACGTGAGTAAACTGTGCACGCAGTGTCCATCAACGTGTTAAACATCTTTTACCCCTCTTTCACCGGAGTGCAGCACTAACTCAAAGGTCGTAAAGAACCTGCCCTTCTCCACTGTAGTTTAGCCGGCAAACCTTTCTTGTTACCATCATTGTAACGGAGTTAGGGCCGTGTATTTTAGGTATATTTCCGGATTTCCCGATCATGTCGTAAAGTCATGTTTGTGCGGTAACAACTGCATCCTACCTATCAAATTCGCAAAATTCCTTTGCCTGAGCGGGAGCCCACGGCTTCACCCCTGTCTGACATAAACTCAGTAACAATGGAAGTAAACCAACCGGAAAGCAGGAAAACCTCCAGCCAAAGAGGTACAGCTGATAATACCACTTTAAACATAAACAACGCATAGAATAATACTGTAAATACATCATACTCAAAGATTACCAAAACCGGTTTTAAATATCCCAGCAAAGAGCAAGTAATTATTCTCAACGCTGTAGAAGGCATCAAAATATAAGAATACATTTTTGCTATCGGCCAAATAGTAACCCCAAAAAATATAATTGCTGATGTATATATCTATCAAACAAATCTGTGGTAGAAGAACTCCTCCGTGACCATCACCAAATAACTATAAATGAAAACCAAATAAATTTACGAAGACTGATTATCCCCTCAAAGCAAATTATTTTGTTTAACGTACCACCATTTATCCCAAATGAAATAATTGAACAGGAGTTGCATCAACTCAAAATAAAAACTGTATCATCTATTTATTTTATTGGAGCAGTATTATCCGAGACAGAATATGCCCATATTATCAGTTTCCGTAGATTCCTTTATGTACTCCCTCAGGATAGCCCACACAGCTTATCAGACTCAATTATGCTTAACTACGATAATGAAAATTATCGCCTATTTGTGCAATTCGAAGAGCTAAAATGCTTCAAATGTAATGAATTAGGACATGTCTCTTCCAAATGCACGAAAATACCGCCCGAGTTAACGGAACCTCTAAGAGTAGAAAACAAAAAACGGCCGTTAGAATCTACCACTACCGAAAACCCTGAGACACCAGCACTTGAAGGCCCAGAGATAATAAAAACCCTAACCTCCATCAGAAAGGAAAGTACTAGTAAAACAGTTAAACCTCTAACACAAGACTCCACAGATGAAGAGGTGCAAGCCGAAATCAAGAAGAAAAAATCATCCTCTTAAAAACCAAAACGAGTAAAATTCGATCCCATCGAAGAACAGCCACCATTAGACGAATTACTTGAACTCATAAAAAAATCTACTTTCAGCAGAAACATTTTGATACAATTTTACATATACAGATTTCTCAAAATTTATAAGGGATATATACTCATCCCCAAATCTTTTAGAAATAGCTAAAACCTTTTTACAAGACACAGACGCACTTCTTAAAACACTCAAAGATTTCCACAGCATACTGTCACATAGAAAAAAATAAATATTGCTTTACCAGAATAATCAATACCATTGAAAAACAACAAAAACTAATGACTAGCCGAACCAGTTCAGCTTCTGAGTCCCAATTAATGGACTTCGATACTTATTTCTAAATATAAAAATTAAAGTAATACAGTTCAATTGCAATGGGTTTTACACCCACTTAAACTATATACAAGGATGCGTTCTTTCGCGATTGCTCTTCAATATCTATAGCGAAATAATATGAGACAAGTGATGGAAGAGTGGAATGGTGGTATAATTATTGGTGGTACAAAAATATCAACCTTAGGTTTACAGACGATACCACGCTGATTACTGCAAATAAAAATGAAATCTCCACACTCTTAAACAAACTTGAAGAGATTAGTGTTCTCTACGCTCTCAAGATTAATTATGATAAAATGAAAATCATGATAATTGACCGTGAAAACAACAATTGGCCTCACATTCAAAGCATCGACCAATGCCAGGTGGTACATAGTCTGACATATCTGGGAATTTTAATAGACACCAGCGGCAACTGTGAATATGAAATTCGACGGAAGGATACAATTGGGTAGGACGGCGATGACTCAACAAAATATGGAAAGATACAAATATCACAAAACACAAAAATCTGTCTCGTTAACTCGTTGGTATTTTCCATTTCTTTATGCCGCTGAGACATAGGTTATGTAAGAAGCAGACCGCTGTCGAATTAAAATTAAAGCGTTTGAAATGTGGATCTGGAGACGTATGTTGAGAATTTCATGGACAGCTCACTGTACAAACGTCTCCGTTTTAGAAGAAATTCGACCACGACAAAGACTCTCGTGTACCGTTGACAGTCGCATTATGTTGAACATATCCAACGCAGCGAACACAATATCGAAAGGCTGGTACTATCCGTCCCAGGATTCTTCCTCCTGACGTCACACGCGGATGTAGAGTGCTTTATTAACCAGGCAAGCTTATCCCACTAGATTTTGTGTCACAGGGATTTTAGCGCCAAGCCGTTGGCTGCGCTGACCGATAACCGTGCGTTCTGTCGTCTGTCAACCAAGCAAGACTAGAAACCGTTGGAGCACGTACTGTTTGATCCAGACGAACACTGTATGCTGATTTAAATCTTGGTGCATTCCATTACGATGCTAATTATAATTACAGTCTTCATCCAAGTGTGATTATTTAAATCTATATACAGTGTGTAGGTGTTGTTCTATGCTGTCAACTGTATCTGTCAGTTCTATTGAGTTCTGTCACTCCTCACTGTTGTTTGAACTAAGGTACTATTAATGTATTAATGTTCTCTAGTTTGAACCACGTGCGTGTTAGTTAACAGTGTTTTCGTTTCGATTTTTTCTGCTGTCTTTTTATTTGTTTAAAAACCAATATTTTTTAAGACGGATAAAATTAAATGACAGGATCCTTGTTTTTCCGACTTACCGTATGCTATTTGGAAAGTAACTAGAATTTGAATTTGCCGCCACTTTCAGTAACTCAAAATGGCGGACGAGCTTGCTCGTATAAATATAGTACCTTACGCGGATGTGTATGACGTAAGATTAACTACCAAGTTGGTAATTGAACAACTATAATCATGAAACTTCCGGTCAGTTGTCAAAGTCAACGGCTAAAAGTGAGGTTAGGTCGTCACAAAAATATAATATAATAGTTAATGAAGAACATTATATTTGCACGGCGAAGCAAAAACAAATAAATATCATTTAAAGTAATTTTGCTAACTTGTGAAGTTGATGTGTATAAACCTGGGCATATTATTTTAACATTGTATTGAAATGAAGCTTGGTCTTATCACTGAATTGTATTATTAACTGGAAGAGCAACTCATACGACCTGCGTGTGAAAATATATGTGCACATACTGCACATTTGAATAAAATAATAGGGTCGACACTAGAGGTGGGGCGATTCATGAACGAATCGTTCATTTGAACGACTCCGACCAAAGAATCGTCTGAATCGGTTCTTTCCTGTCTCGATTCGTCGTTCAATTGATTCGAAGTTACGTTTTGTACGACGCTGCGCAGCGTGATTTAAATCTGAATAAAGAATCGTGAATCCTATGAATCGGTTTCTTCTTGTCTCGGTTCGTCGTTTGTATTAGATTTTGATCGTACGACGCAATGCGCCATTCAAAAATTGAAACCCGAACGCGAACGGGACGAACTAAACGAAACCGAATCTTAAACTTGGTTGGTGCCACTGTCTCATAAGTAATACCTGCAACTGCAATGCAATTAAACTGATAAGTTCTTACATATATTGCAGACCAATCCAATTTGATTATTTTCAATCACGTGAGTCAGTTTGACAAATCAGATCACGCTTGAAGTGAAAACGACCCTAGGGTGATTTTCAATCACTATGGAAACTACCTAATTAAATTGCAGTAGTATCCTATGGCAAGTTGGTGGCACTGTAAATCTAAGTCAAATTCGAGGTTAGCAGGTTAGCTTTTCCGTCAGTATGTGTCAAAACTGACGCAAAAGCTAACCTGACAACCTCATATTTGACGTAGACATACAGTGCCACCAACATAATATTATTATAATGAAGTGTCAAATTAATTTGTCAGAAAATGGCTAATTTATTTAAGAACTTATCTTTCCGAATTCACCGCGGCCAGTGATAAATCCTTATAATTTTGACAAATAACATCCCTCAAGTGCGTTGCCTTTAAGAAATAACCCTCGGCTTCGCCTCGGGTTATTTCTAGGCAAGCACTTTCGGGTTGTTATTTGTCAAAATTATTGCGGGTGATTATCACTGCCCTTGGTAAATTATAGCTGATAAGTTCTTACATATATTGCAGACCAATCCAATTTGATTATTTTCAATCACGTGAGTCAGTTTGACAAATCAGATCACGCTTGAAGTCAAAACGACCCTAGGGTGATTTTCAATCACTATGGAAACTACCTAATTAAATTTCAGTAGTATCCTATGGCAAGTTGGTGGCACTGTAAATCTAAGTCAAATTCGAGGTTAGCAGGTTAGCTTTTCCGTCAGTATGTGTCAAAACTGACGCAAAAGCTAACCTGACAACCTCATATTTGACGTAGACATACAGTGCCACCAACATAATATTATTATAATGAAGTGTCAAATTAATTTGTCAGAAAATGGCTAATTTATTTAAGAACTTATCTTTCCGAATTCACCGCGGCCAGTGATAAATCCTTATAATTTTGACAAATAACATCCCTCAAGTGCGTTGCCTTTAAGAAATAACCCTCGGCTTCGCCTCGGGTTATTTCTAGGCAAGCACTTTCGGGTTGTTATTTGTCAAAATTATTGCGGGTGATTATCACTGCCCTTGGTAAATTATAGCTGATAACTGACCATGCGGCAAGCGCATTTTAGCAAGCATAGCAAAGATAGTATGGAAGGTTCATGATTCATACATAGACATACCGTCTGGTTTCAAGAATACAGACGCGCTCGGTGCAAAACCTAAAATTCAGGGGGACCTAACCGAACGAAACTGAATCGTTCAAGTGAACAAATCGAATGAATCGATTCATGTTGATTGATTGAATCGTAAGAATCGACTCCCAAAAATGAATCGGATTGCCCACCTCTAGTCGACACTCACCCACCGGGGGTGTCGTGCGTTTGCGCAGTTTAGATTGTTTATCCATCACTCAGCTGTGCGCGAAAATGACATAACCTAAATTTATTTTGAATGTTTTCGCGTTTTAAATTGGAAGGCGATTAAGTTGTTAGCCTGTACGAGGAAAGACAATTTAGTGAACGCTAGCATAATACAGGACTCCTTCAAAACGCTATGCAATTCCCTGGAGGAGCGTGAGAACTAAATAACGAAGGTCACCAGTTCCGCTGCAACTCTGATCGCTGTACAGAGGTCTTCCTTACTTGGAAAGATGTCACCGATGCTTAACCTGGAAAGGGTCAAGCGCTATTCCAGGTGAATCAGTGGTTAACATGGCTGCAGGAAGCGGGATTCAAAGAAGAGGAGGGTGACGAGTAAACTGAACCTATGTGACATTGACATATATATGATATACTTAGGAACTTACGAAAGATGGGATTTGCATATACTGAACCCCGTATTTTTCGAAGAAATTGCCTCTTTATGGAAATCGACAATCGATTCCTAGTGTTAAATATTTTCGGTAAGTTGTCTCATAATTAAAATAATAATTAGGTAATTTGTTCTGTCCATTTTAGGCCCGATGATTTTCAAATTCTGGAAGGCAGAAAAATATTGAAATCGAGTGCTGTTCCTGCTCTAAAATTAAGGCCAATTGACATTAGAAAGCAATTTAGTATGAGAACACCAGATTATCAACGAATACTCCAAATTAAGTTTTAGAAATGTAGTACAGAAGTTATTAATATTATTATGTATTTAGACTGTTCAATTGCATGTATGTGTTTTATATTCTGCGCACTTGCTACTTGGTATGAATGTTGTTCGACATCGAAAAGTAAAAGAGGCTAAAGACAGTGAATGAATGAATGTGTTAATACGTTAATAGAATAAACTAGAATAATTTTATTCGAACCTCCGTAAACAAGTATGTTGAACAAATTATATATATATATATAATCAAATAAACCTTTTACCCTAAGGTGTACGGTATTAAATTTTTACATTTCAATTTTACATATCGTTCTTACTCTAAATATTACATTTGTATACAAAATTTCTCCACTCTTTTTTGTCTATTGCTAATTTTTTCGCTTCACTCCAAGTTTTATTTCTGCTTCTTAGTATTGTTGTCAATTCATCGTTCCAAGTCTTCTTGGGTCTTCCTCTCTTTTTACTTTTATGTACTCCTGCTTCCCATATGTTTTTCACCTGTCTTGTCTTGTCCATTCGGCATAAGTGTCCAAACCATTTTAACTGCTGTCTCTCTATGACATGTAAAACCGGTTCGATTTTTAACTCTTCCCTCACCACTTCATTTCGTACTCTGTCTCTTCTCGTTACACCTTTAACTTTTCTTAAATATTTCATGTCTGTTGCTTGTATCTTGCTTTTGAGGTTTTTAGTTAGTAACCAACTTTCACTACCGTAAATTAAAATGGGCCTAAACACTGTTTTATACACTGACATTTTTGTCTTCTTGCTTATTTCTTTTTTCCCTAAGAATGTGTTATTTAAACTGTGGTATAGTCTTGCAGCATTATTAATTCTTTCGTAAACTTCACTATTTATGTTCCCGTCCCTTTCGATTAAAACACCCAGATAATTAAAACACTCCACTTGCTCTATCCTTTCTTGATTTATTTCTAACTTTATCTTTTTATTTGCATCACCTATTACCATCGTTTTTGTTTTATTTATGTTTATTTTCATTCTTCGTTTTGTTAATTCGATTTCCCATACTCTCAGGTTCTCTTGTAGGTCTCTTTCTTTGGCGGCACATATCATGACGTCATCAGCAAATGCACACTCTGAAACCTTAACTGGTAGTAATCTATTATATCCTAGATGTACTGGCTTGATTTTGTCCCTTGTCGCTTTGATCACGTCATCCATTATCAATGTAAATAATATCGGGCTCATCACCCCGCCTTGTCTCAATCCATCTTTTATTTCATATGTTCCCGATTCCATGTTGTCTTTTCTTACGTAATTTCTGCTATTTTCATACAAACTTTTTATTGCTGTTCTCAATTTTGGATTGATATTTCTTCTTTTCAAACTTTCCCAGACTTCCTTCTGTGGCACTCTGTCAAATGCCTTTTCAAAGTCTAAAAATACCATATCGTCAGTGAAGTAACAATACCTCCTATCTCCCTTTACCTAAATTTGACAGGAGAGGGTAAAAACGGATTGCTGCTACGGGCGTTTGCGTCGTTTGACACATACAATGCTATAGAGATAGGAGGTATTGAAGTTAAAATTTCAAGATAGGAGGTATTGTTTTTTCCTGTTTTGCCGACATTTTCACATTATCTGCACATAGGAGCTATTGAAATTATGCGCAGTAAAGTTAGGAATCGATTGCTGTATAAATCGCAATTTTGAAAATGTTGTCAGATAGGAGGTATTGTTACTTCACTGACGATATAGATTTCTGTTTCTTGTAGACTGGCCTTTTGTATCATTTGCTTTATACTAAATATGTGGTCTTGTACACTACGCCCTTTTCTGAAGCCACTTTGTGCTTCCTCTAGTTGGTCTTCTATTTCTACTCTTAGTCTTTTCTCAAGTATTCTCTCATATACTTTAAATGGAATACTTAGTAGTGTAATACCTCTATAATTCTTGCAATCTCTAGAATCTCCTTTTTTAAACAGAGGTATAGTTATTCCTGTCTTCCAGTCGTTTGGTATTTTTCCTGTATTCCATGCCTTGTTGAATAATGTTGTCAGTAATTTCACCCCTTCTGTTCCTATATTCTTTAACATTTCTCCCGTAATATTATCATGGCCTGCGGACTTTCCTCTCTTTATTTCCTTTAATGCTGTTTTCACTTCTTGTATCTGTATATTTGTTGTGTTTTCTTCGTGTTTATCTTCGATTTGTTCTACCTGTATCTGATGGTGTGTGTCGTGTTCGTTATAAAGTTCCTGGAAATATTCCTTCCATCGTTCCATAATTTCTTTTCCTTCTGTTAAAATTTTGTTGTCTTTTGTTTTCACCTGTCTAATGCTGTGTTGTTTGTTTTTTCTTAAGCTTTTTAACACTTTGTAAAATAACTTTTGATTTCCCTTGCTATCTATTTCCATTTTATTCCCAAACTCTTCCCATGTTTGTTGTTTGGCCTGGAGCACCATTTCTTTAACTTTTATTCGCTGCTGTTTATAGTTTTCATAGTTCGCATCTGTTTTGTGTGCTAAGTAATATTTCCATTTTGCTTTTTTAGCTTTAACTTGTTCCTTTATCTTGTCATTCCACCATTTAGTTTGCTTCTTTTTTCTGTTTACTACATTTATCCCACATATTTCTTTTGCAACTTCCAAAACCGTTCTCTTGAAACCCTCCCACAGCTCCTCCAAATCCATTTTTTCCCATTGCTGTGAATTATCCTCAAGTCTTTCCACTACTTGTCTTTCAAATTTAGTGGCTATTTCTTTATTTTGTAGTTTATATGTCCTTAACACTTCCTTTTGTGGGCATACTGTCCCTTTATTATTTTCTGTTATTGTTGCTTCCAATTGTACCTTCGTTATCACCAAAAAATGGTCGCTATAGATCTCCGCTCCTCTACTCACTTTTACATCCTTTATTTCTTTTCTGAATTGCTTATTTACTACCACATAATCTATTATTGATCTTTCGCTCCTGCCTGGTGCCTCTCTTGTGTATTTGTGTATGTCTTTATGCATAAAGAATGTATTCATTATTACTAAATTATTTACCGTGCAGAAATGTAATAAACGATCTCCGTTGTTATTTTTATGGGATTCCCCTTGCTGTCCGATTGCATCTAATTTACAATTATTTCTCTTTCCAACACGACAGTTAAAATCACCTAATATTATTAATCTGTGCTTTATGTTTTCTATCACTTCCGCCATCTCTTCCCAGAAATCTTCCTTTTTGTTTGCTTTTTCATTTTCGTCTGGCCCGTAAACAATTAATAATGTTGTATTGTATTGTTCATCTAGCTTCAATTCTACTTTTAGTATTCTTGATGATATGAATTCCCAATTTATTAATACTTTTATTAAATTATTTTTATTAAACATCCTACTCCTTCCGCTGCTCTTTTTTCCTTACTTACTCCACTGTACAATAATAAATGACCCCCCTCCATATTAGCTGTTCCCTGTCCTTTCTTTTTAGTTTCGGTAACAGCTAGAATATCTAGTTCTGCGTGTTCAAATTCTTGAGCAAGTTCTTGCTCTTTTCCATTTAGACTTCTGATATTCCATGTTCCTATTCGCAACTGCTTCCCCACTTTTCCTTCTTTCTTTTTGTTTTCCATTTTCTTTGCAATTTTCGTCATCACATGTCCGTCCGGCAATGTAGTATTCAGTTTTTTGAATTTTCTAAAGCGTTCTTTTCTTCGTTCCATTTCCATTCGATTCCCTCTATTATTATCTTCTTGTAACCCACTTTAGTTAATCGTCCTTGTTTCTTTTCATCTGCTGCTCTCTTTCTAATTTGTTTATCTATGTCTCTTTCCTTTTTTGTTAGGTCGTTGTTTATATATATTCTTTCCTCTCTTAAATTCATAAGTTTCATTTTATTTTTCATAATCTTTACTTTGTCTTCAAAGTTTTCTAGTTCCAGTACACTCATCTGCGGTCCTATCTTGTATGCTGTTTTAACGTGTATATTTAGTTCAAGCTTCTGTTGTATAAACTTAGACATTTCGTCTTTTAGATTGGTTCCTGCTTCGATGTTTGTTTTCAGTCCTGTTATTACTACATTATTACGTTTCTTTTCCCTTTCCATTTTTTCTAATTTTGCATTTGTTTCGCGCAATTCAATTTTTATTTTTTCGTTCTCGTTTTTAATTGTAGTATTTTCTTTCTTTATGTTCTCATTATCTTTTTCTAACTTCATTAACTTTTCGCTGAATTGTTGTTGATTCTGTCTGATTTGGTTCACTTCTAACGTTAAATTTGATAGCATACTTAATATTGTATCTAATTTTTCGTCTTGTTTTTTATTTGGTGATCTGTACGTCTTCTTGCTTTTACCAAAGATTTCTGTTTCCTCTTCGCTCGTTGTCGGTTCTTCTCTCTTTCTTTTACCTTCATCTGTATCTGTCTGACTCATTTTTAAATTGTGTGTTTACCCTACCTTACTTTACCTTACGAAAACTAACTAAAATTTAAATTTCGGTAGCTTTGTTAGAATCGGTTGCAAATTATTTGGATTAGCGTTCTCGTTGAATAAATATCACAAACAAGTGGGCGCGCTTTGCTTTTGCGCCGGTCTTAGCACTACGCTTTGTAAACTTCCCGTGCTCCAAGTTCCAAGTAGTCAAGTACATTTAGTAACTCCTGCGCCGCGAAGTGGCGTGTATTAGTCCGGGTCGACCCCTCGGTGACCTCTACACGCCTCTTGTGCCTTCCCGTATCAGTGTTTTAACCTAACCTTGTTACTATTTGTTCTCTTTTTAACCTATATTAGATTGGATTTGCTGACCTTATTTTTATTGCAGACTGATTTAGCACTGTTCACTTTTATATCTGTATACTTCTCTATAACTAAAACTCACTTTTCACACTATAATCAATTAAACTTTTACTGAACGTGACGGAGCCGACATGTCGGTTTTCGCGTCGCCGTTATCCCTAAACTGAACCTATGTGACATTGACATATATATGATATACTTAGGAACTTACGAAAGATGGGATTTGCATATACTGAACCCCGTATTTTTCGAAGAAATTGCCTCTTTATGGAAATCGACAATCGATTCCTAGTGTTAAATATTTTCGGTAAGTTGTCTCATAATTAAAATAATAATTAGGTAATTTGTTCTGTCCATTTTAGGCCCGATGATTTTCAAATTCTGGAAGGCAGAAAAATATTGAAATCGAGTGCTGTTCCTGCTCTAAAATTAAGGCCAATTGACATTAGAAAGCAATTTAGTATGAGAACACCAGATTATCAACGAATACTCCAAATTAAGTTTTAGAAATGTAGTACAGAAGTTATTAATATTATTATGTATTTAGACTGTTCAATTGCATGTATGTGTTTTATATTCTGCGCACTTGCTACTTGGTATGAATGTTGTTCGACATCGAAAAGTAAAAGAGGCTAAAGACAGTGAATGAATGAATGTGTTAATACGTTAATAGAATAAACTAGAATAATTTTATTCGAACCTCCGTAAACAAGTATGTTGAACAAATTATAAATAACTGTATTAGTGAAATGTTTTGTAATGTACTTTAATGAATTTTTATATTCGACAGATAGATGAATACTTTTGGTTCTTGGTATATTAAGGATGTTAAGAGTATGGGTTCTTTTAACTTGTGGTTGTTGAAGTATGTGTGCCCTGACTGTTATTCTTCTATTAAAGTATCAGTTCCATTTTTTGAATACGTAATTACTCACAGCTAACTGCTACCTATACCGGGTGTCCGTTCTCAAAGTCGAACATAGGCGATTAACATTGTATTGAACGTTTTTGCCGATTCCTGCTCGCCAATTCAACTTACAGGGAAGGTAATGGCATCAATGGAAAGATAAAATTATTACTCATC
Organism: Agriotes lineatus; assembly: GCA_940337035.1. Classification (NCBI taxonomy): domain Eukaryota; kingdom Metazoa; phylum Arthropoda; class Insecta; order Coleoptera; family Elateridae; genus Agriotes; species Agriotes lineatus. The sequence continues at coordinate 54,753 of CALNHX010007812.1, read as the reverse complement.
AAATGATACCAATAATAATATTCAAGGTGCGATTTTTATTTTAAAATACTGATTTAAAACTTGGGAATTTTTAAATATGCCATGCCTTGTTTTTCAAGTTCGATAGCATTTGTCAAAAAATTGGTAATTAGTTGGCGTAAATCAGGTATTTTCTGCCAACGTCTGTAAAAATTATCTACAGAAAAATGAATTATTTCAATGAAGAACGAGTGAATGCACTAATGTTAATTGTCTATGTTCGACTTTGAGAATGGACACCCGGTATAATAAAGTTAACATACCATTTGTAATTGTAATAAACTGAATAGTTCCTTATCGCAGCCAAACCTTCACGTATGGTCGCGGAATACACCCTTCACTGCTACTCGAAAGGTAGAGTGGTTGGATAAATCCTACAAACACTGGCAGTCTTGGTGCAGACAATTGTAATTTGTAAGCACATTCAACAAGTTTTCATAAAATTGCTCGAGAGTATACGCAGTATGTCCAGAAAATCCTGAGTATACCCTATGGGAACACCACTACTTCTATCTATATTTGCAGATGAAATTGCTACTAACAATGAAAACCCAGAAATCACTGTTTAGATGTTTAGTTAAGATGTCAGCTAGATAATATACCATGATATCTTCTTAAGGTTTCGATAGCAGTCGGATACCTAATCTAATAAATATATTTGTAAATGTTAGTTGTTTCTTACTAGTTCTAGAATGAACTTATTAAATCAAATTGAAATTACCAAGAAAAGTTTTAAGTAATCCAGTTTTAAAACCACCTATATTAGAAATAAATCAACTCGATCATAATAATGTATTTAATACACTACTGAACAAACCGATGAGCCTAAGATTCATAACAATTTTTAAACAAAATATTAATAAATGTAATACAACAACGAGCTTAAAGTAATGTAAATTAAATATATTTGCTAATTCTGGTTACTACAGTATAATAAATGTAAACAGATATTAACACATGGATGTATTAATAGATCCATGTATTAACGATACAAGTTTTATTGGCAAAATGAGGTGGTGAGCAAACAAACGAGTCTCGCTGTCAGTATCAGATGCAGAAACGTGAATTACTAGTGGTTTAACTGCTTCAATGGCTTCTTCGATGAGCTCCTCACGTTGGTACCACTTTGTGATGAGCGTGCTCGTATGCCTTACACAGTTTTCCCAAACATCTGGACCAACGTGCTCTAAGGCTTCCTTCCACATTGCTAAAACCTGTGTATCCCCGTAACCATCTCTACCTATATGCTTATTATAATAGGTTTTTGCTTGAGCCCATACTAATTCTATAGCATTGAAGTCGCAGTGATATGGTGGCAAGCGAAGAACTTCGTGGCCTTGTTCTCTCATGTACTCATCAATAACATACCTTTTTGGTTTTTGATTTAGCTTTGCTAGCGCTAATAATTCATTTTTGTTCATATTGTTTTCAATTGACACATTATTGTTATTCAACCATTGGATAATTTCAGCTTTTCTCCATGTCGAAGTGGGTTGCTTTTCAAGCAACATGCTGTGATATGGAGCATTATCGATAATTATTAATGAAGGCCCTTCCAAATTGCAGACCAGCTGTTCTTTTACCCATTTGAAAAATAAATCACCATTCATTTCTGCATGATAATCAGCAGAAATTGTTTTTGAAGCAAATATTAAACCTGCATTATTAACAAAGCCTCCCGTACCACCAGCATGCAGAATGATGTAACGTTTGCCATCATAGCCTTCAGGTTTACGGACACTCTTCACATTACTGTCTTGCCATGATTTCATTGGGTTTCCCTTAGAGTAAATCCAGGTTTCGTCTAGAAAAATTATATCTCTAATAGGAGACTGTAAATTTTTCACGTATTCTCTCATAAAGTAGCCTCGCATGGCAGCAATATTAGTTCTTTCCACTAAAAATCTTCTATTACTTTCCTTTGCAAATTTAAAGCCAATGGAAGGAAGAACTCTGTGTAAACTGGTTCTGCTAATATGTGTTATTTGTTTAGCCCTTAACTCAGTATTCAACGTGGCCAACGTAACATGTTTTTCTAAAAATTTACAATTAGTATAAATATCTTAAGGTAACATCAAATTTAAGTACTTTGTTGATACATGTCGTATATTGTATCTCGAATTGCCATCTTCACACCATCGTGTAAATCAGTGGACTTTAATTTACGTCTCGGCCTTGATTTTCCTGGACTAGATAAAATCGGATTGCTTTTAATTCGCTGCTTAATCGTTGTAACACTTGACTCACTGATTTTTAATGCATTGGCTACTCTCTAAAATTTAGCGGTCAACAGCGGTCCACCATTAATTTTCTCTGCTTCAAAGTACTTTAAAAGCGAAAGAACCATATTGCTTGGGCCTGAGAATTTAAACGTTTTCCAGGAATTGCTATCCAAAAGTTCAAAACAAATAGGCTGGAAACGCAAACATACATAACCTAACCATGAAATTTACAAAACAGACTGCATACCTGATACGAAAAACGCTAGCAGTAGTAGTTCTGAAAAGAACTGTTTATAATGCTAATGAAGGCCAGTAAAACTGCGAAAATGCACTTGAAACCAGAAAATGAACAATCAGAATAATTTGACAGAAGCACGAAGTCAAATTAGAAACCAAATTCATAAGGCGTTTCCCGGCAGATCAAAGTTTAACCGTGCTGTACAATTTCTGTTTCACTCGTATTTACTGCCAGCCCTATGGACACACGTCGTAACTTAATGGGCGCGATAGCAGAAATCAATTACTGTTGTTTTCTTTGTCTATCAAACGGCAACCAATGTAAATGTGCTGGACAACTATTTCTTTGATTACTTCATATACAAATGACGTCAGGAGGAAGAATCCTGGGACGGATAGTAGTTCTAGGTAAACCAGATGGAAAAGAAGACGTGGCCGATCGCCAAAACGTTGGATAGATTTAACAAGAGATCTTCTCCACACTAGTTTGAGTGAAGCCGCCCATATGGCTTCCAGTAAACAAAGATGGCGAAACACGGTAAAAAGAGCATTCAGTAATATTCAAAATTAATAATGGGTAACAACACATCTGGCAAGATGTTACGAATAAGAAGAGAAATTATATACAAACTCTTCTCTCTGACCATCAACCAAACATATTTTGCCTGCAGGAAACACATCTAAAAGTAGACAAAGCTACAATACTAAATAGTTACAATACATATAACAGGTGTAGACTAACCCAACATGCCAGTGGAGGAGTCAGCATTGGTGTACAGTGTGTCTCAAATTGGACACTTTTGATAAGAAACATTCATTTCTAGAGGAGATAGTAAAAAACTAACTTACATGTTACGGGCTCGATTTAATGTAAAAATGAATGGCAAAAACCGCACATCGATATCTTGATCTCTTTAAAAGGTACAGGGTGATTTTCAATTTGGTGCATTTTCAACTCACCCCCGTAACTTGCTTATTTGTGAATATTTTGTGTTTCTGCAAAAACATTCTTAAGGAACTTTTTTAAAAGGAATCGAATGGTATGCTTAGTGTTTTTGTAAATCAAATGGCGGGGAAGCTGTGACATAAACTTTTATTTTTATTTACCATCTTCCAGAAATGTTTAAAAAAATTCTATTTGCCTTATATAATCGTATTTGGGAGAACATCTTTCCTAATCAATGGAAACATTCAATAATTATGCCAATAATCAAACCACACAAGGATAAAACAAAAGCCTTTAGCTATTGTCCAGTCGCATTAACAAGTACGCTAAGCAAGACCATGGAACACATAATAACCCAACGACTTACTTATCATATTGAAAGTAACAACTTAATAACAATTTACCAAAGTGGATTTAGAAAAAAACGGTCGACTATGAACAACATAGTAAAATTAGACACAGACATCAGAAACGCTTTTGTAAAAATGGCGAACAGTTAATCGCAGTATTTTTGAATATCCATAAGGCTTTCGACAATGTTAACAAAATACTAAACACTTTAACAGAATGGGGCATCAAAAGAAATATGATTAACTTCATAAACACATTTTTAAAGAATATGAAATTTAAAGTAAGACTCGGAAAGTACATTTCAAAAGAATACACACAAGAAAGGGGCCTCCCACAGGGCTCTGTACTTAGTGTGATACTGTTTCTCGTAGCTACAAATGATATTGGACGTTATATAGCAAATCCTGTGAAGTATCTCATGTACGCCAATGATCTGATAATATATACCTACCTCAAATAAAGATGTAAACTACATGCAAAAAGAATTACAACAAGCTATGACTTCACTACACAAATGGAGCCAAGATGGTTTAACCTTCTCTATCAGAAAATCGAAGTGCATAACAAAAGGAATAACAAAAGACTCTAAACTAACATGGCATCCCCACGTCATAGGCTTGAAAAATAATTGTCAAACAGTTTTAAACCTATTAAAAGTAATTCCAAACCAATCATGAGGAGCAAATCAGACTACCCTGATGACAGTATTTAAGGCTTTACCCCGATCTAAAATCGATTATGGGAGCTTTATCTATGCAACATGCAGTAAAAGATTCCTCAAGCAGAAAGATTCAATCTATAATTCTGGACTACGACTTGTTCCCGGCGTCCACAGAATGTGTCCTATCCAAAGCATATACATTACAGGAGAATTACCCCAAGAACTCCGTCAAGAACAACAATTGCTTAACTACCTTCTAAGCGTTGTAACAAACCCAAGTCCTTTCAATTTTAAATCTATTTCAACTAAAATAGGATACATTCTAATATTTACAAAATTAATACAACAAATTCTTCCTACCTTCCCAAATCCCAATATACATAATATTATAGATAAGTAGGTACATATATTATTTGCAAAACACTTTCAACAAAATGATCCGAACTATAGTGAAGCACTCAAACCATCCTTGGAAAATACCTTTAAACTGAAGTCTTCCTTAACTCCCCTACTCTAAATAAAGCAAAAAACCTTATGGAGAAATTAAACCTCAGCCTACCATCAATCCTTACACAAAACAAAATCCTCCCACCCTGGACCATTCGTATTCCTGAAATCAATACATCCCTTACGCAATTTGTAAAATCACAAACCCTCCCTGCCATTTACAAAGACTCTCTGAAGGAAACACCAGCGTACATAAATCAAACAAGTAGAGACACTCACTGTCGGTTCCTTTGATGTCAAAATACCGATTTGGGTGACCTTGAACGGCTCCTGGGGGGTAGTTTCCGATGGTACTAACAGATGGTGCCACTATACTTTATCACATAGCCAGCTTCATCTGTGTCCGCTAACGGGACCACGCGACAGTGGGTAGAATGAAGCTGGCCATGATCACATATGATTGGTAGCAGAGCTAGTAACTGGCTCTGATTGGTAGAATTTTGTTCTGCCATCTGATAGTCAAGTTCAGAAATACCCCCCGAGTTACTGTCCCAGGCACTCTAGACAGGATTCAACATTTGGCATGAGTGTCTCTACTTGTTTGATGTATGTACGCTGGTTATAACTGACTAAATATTGCCAGCGTACATAAATCAAACGAGTAGAGACACTCACTGTCGGTGCCATTGATGTCAAAATACCAATTTGGATGACCTTGAACGACTCCTGGGGGGTACTTTCCGATGGTACTAACAGATGGTGCCACTACTTTGTCACATATATAGTGACTTTATAACTAAGCATAGTGGCGACAATAGACATGTCATCCGCCATTATGAGGCAAATCACAGCCTACCAATTTATAATGCGTCGTATTAGCATCGCCTGTTTTATTTTAAATACTGAATAAACGATGTATTAATGTAACCGCGCTACCGTAACATAACTTGTTAAAGTAATATATTTTCCTGTTTTTCAATAATATAATTCTAGCGTAATGATTAAACTACATCCAGCATTATACATATAATTATAACAATTGTTTATACATGTTTTCATTACAAATTGATGAATTCATATTCTATAAACCTATTATAAGCGCCAACCAGCAACTGATTTGCTAGAAAACTTGTTGCTTAAGGTTTTTGCTTTAAAACTAGAAATTTTTAATCTGAATATTATAAATCTTTTAACAATTTTTTCTTTTAACTTATGACAAAACGGTATGTCAGCAGCACACAAAACGTGTATCATTTTATCTAAAAAAAATTGTTTGATGTCGATATTTTGATTAACAACTATATTAAAAAATGTTCTAAAAATGGATTCCAAATCTAACATAAAATAAAATATCAACTCTTTGCAAAAAAATAGGCAATTTTTCTTAAAACATTTAAACTTCGTAAACCGATCAAAACTTTGGTTTATAGGTTTGTTCGAACCTACTGCATTAATGCATTTAGAACATGTTTTGGATGTCCTTCTAATGCTGTTAATTAAATAACCGCAAACATTATAAAACGAATTAATCTCACTAAAACTTAAATCAAGTGAATTAACGGGAATTGTGGGTGGAAGAATAGCGTTGGTGTAATCATGAGATACCCTATCTAATGATTTTATAAAACCTGTTAAAAGCTGCCTATCGTCGTCTTGATAAGAAGTATGTTTTGAATATTCCAAGTACTGAGAAACCGTTATTAACTTTAAATGGTTTTTTACTTGCATAGCATTGGGAACTACTTGTTTACTTCTTAAAATACTAAATATATTTTCCAAGCAATCTTGTGAAAGTCTTCCTGTTAATACAAATTTATATTTCTTCTTCTCCAGCAATTTCTTATGTAGTTCCAAAACAGACTGTGTAGAAATTAATACCCCTGTTTGACAAGGTTTCCAGACGCCTTTTGGTCCTATTTTGATTTCTTTAAACCATGTCATAAAATGTACAAGAAATGAAACCGTTTCGTTATATTTTTCAACGTTAAATTTACTTAGAGCATTACACGGATGTCTGGAAGTCATAAGATAAAACCACATTTCAATCTGGTCTATAAACCACGCTGTAGTTAGATAATTTTGCTTTCCTGTAGTCTCCGTCAAAAGTCTTAACGCGCTACTAACATCGTGACTTATGACGTTAGTAGAAGTTGCAACTTTCATTTTTTGATATTGCGACGGTAACAGGTCTTCTTGGGTAAGTTTTGGGGCAAGCTTGAAGGTCATGCTATCCTGGTGATTTATCAGTTCTTCTAAATGCGATGACAATATTTCTGATGATGGTAGATTATACGTATTTTTAAGACTTTCAGGAATACAGATAACCTTATTGGTAATAAATGATGTTTTAATATTTTTAAATAAATGGGGAACGTCTGCCATAAAGTATATTTCTTCACTGGCTCTAAGAGGATGAGTAATTTTTGATTTAACTTCGGTATATCTACCAGCCGATATTTCCCAAGACTGCCATAGCGCTTGATTAGCAGAACCCATATCAGATGTTATATTCATAATGTTTAGATTTAAGCTTTCACCTTTTTCAAGAATATTTATTATGATATTTTTAAGTACTCGTCCGTTAACAGAATTGCCAGTAAAATAGTAGCCCACAATCTGCTTCCATCTTGCATTGATACCAGCTAGCATAAATACCAAGACATGTGTGGCCAACCCAGTATGAAATGGAAGAGTAACATTTCCGAAATATTTATGAAGAGACGTATCGTAAGTCCTGCCTGGTGTAATTGCCATTTCATCCAACACTAAGCAACAGTCCCGTTCATAATCTTGAAATTGTTCCATCTTAAGAGTTAAAAATTGGAATACTTCATGTAAGATACCGCTATCAAATTTTAAATCTTGTAACCGTCTTTGTAAAGTTCTTACCGAAGGAAGTGGTATATTCTGTTTTAGCAGTTCTTTGTACCCAGAACAACCACAGCTAAATTTTAATCTCAGGGCTTTTTCAACAGTACGATCTGACCACTTCATAAACTTTGTTGATTTCTTGCGGTTTTGTTTTTTTAATGCTGTGACCTGGTCTTGATTAAATATACCGCTTAATATTTTCTTATTTGCTTCTGATTCAAGTTCCTTTTTTAAGCTGTCAAGCTTTTTATTTGCTTGTTTCAATAATCTTTTATACAAATGCACCTTTTTAACTGCCCTGCAATAAAGTTTTTCGTATGGATTCGTTTTTTTCTTCAGATTAATACCGGCGGTATTTTCACATAGTAAACATTTAACGTTATTGGTGGATTTTGGTTCTGTTAGACAATTTTCCATTACCTGCATACAGAAGAACATTATTAAATTGTTTTTAAAGAACACTTACCAACCGGGAAAGGCTGTTCGGGCGTTTTAGCATATTTCAAGTTCTCTGAAAATACAAGATTCTTAAACTGCACCTTTTCCGTACCTTCTGTAGAGTCACTTATACGGCATTTTTCAATGTTTAACGGAGACTGATACGTTTGAAATATAGTCGGAATTGCATTATGTTTTAATTTTCGAGTACCGTCTTGCCTCGTCTTTTCCCACATCTCGTTAGCAAAATGCAACTAAATAAAGAAATTCATGCTTATTGGATATTTAGTTAGTTTACCTCGCAAAGACAAGAGAAATCTGTAGGATTCCACCTTTCGCGGTGCATTTTATCTGCCCACTGTTTTCGGCGATTTGGATCTTTTGGGAACCGTTTCATTACAAAACCTTTTTTTGCTGAACTTGTGCATCCTACTGCAGCGCACCCAGGCATTTTTAGAGAAAAAAATTGTTGGTACTTTTTTAGTTTACACCCCCACATTTAGGGGGTGTAAACTAAATTATAGTCTATGGGTACTTTTTTAGTTTACACCCCTACACTTAAGCTAAATAGAAAAATCAGAAATCAGTTGTATGTGGGGGTGTAAACTAAATTATAGTCTATGTTGAACTAAATTAGTTTGCACCCCAAACTTTTTATTGAAAATTAAGTAAAACAAATTATTCACGTTTATAAACTTCTGCTATTTGCAAGGAGAATGTAACAAGCCAAGCCACCACCAGTGCCACCTACCGCCGTGAGCGCACACCAGGCGCAACACGCCAATGTAACTTACCTAACCTAAACTAGCCTAACCTATCCTATCCTATCCTAACCTAAACTCACCTAACCTAACCTCGCAATTAAAATCATAATGTTTCAATAGAAAACAATGGAAAAAAGTGGGGTTTAAACTAAATAAGTTGCCCGTAAACATTATTTTAGTGTACACCCCCACATTTAAGCAAAATAGAAAAATCGTAAACCAGGTGTAGGTGGGGGTGTAAACTAAATAAGCTGCCCGTAAACCTTATTTTAGTTTACATCCCCACATTTAAACGAAATACAAAAATCGTAAACCAGGTGTAAGTGGGGGTGTAAACTAAATAAGCTGTCCGTAAACATTATTTTAGTTTACACCCCCACGTTTAAGCGAAATACAAAAATCGTAAACCAGGTTATGTGGGGGTGTAAACTAAAAGAGTGCGCCAAATTGTTTAAAAATGTTTATGTCAAAACACAGGCAGAACAAGATGACATTTAACGTTTGAAACAAGCGCCAAAATTTCAAAATTTGCCTCATCATGGCGGCACCAATAAAAATCAAGATCTCTATTGTCGCCACTATGCTTAGCTATAAAGTCACTATAGTCACATATGATTGGTAGCAGAGCTAGTAACTGGCTCTGATTGGTAGAATTTTGTGCTGCCATCTGATAGTCAAGCTTAGAAATACCCCCCGAGTTACTGTCCCAGGCACTCTAGACAGGTTTCAACATTTGGAATGAGTGTCTACTTGTTTGATGTATGTACGCTGGAAACACTCCATAAATACCCTGAACATCAACATATACATATAGTCTGTTCAGTTAACATATAAACATTTTAATTTTGATGAAGTTGGCATATGCATACAATTTTTGTACTAGGGAATCTGTATTTAGTTTTGCATAGGTTTCTACGCCTGCATAAAGACAGGTTTGAATTTAAAAATGACAATTAATATTTCTCACTTCTTCAGTATGAAAGCAGATATTTTTCCGGAAATTTGCCGTCAAACTTTTATAAAATATAATAAAAATACCTATTAATTAACTCTACGTCAATAGTATTCAACACAGTATTTGAATAATATCCTTAAAAGTAATTACCTTAACATTCATGACAGCTGTCACACCCTTAACCTATTTGTTTTAGTAATTTTTTGTTAGTACATTCCTAGAGAAAGATCAAATTTGGAAGTACATTCATGACATTTTGCAAACCAAAGCTCACTTTGTGTTTTTATGTTTACTGAACAGACTATATTTATACAGATTACAGATGGATAAAAAATTAACGACAAAATCGGATCTGCATTTAAAGTGGGAAATCACATCAGATCACATAAACTAAATGTAAACAGCTCAATATACAGTGTGTCTCAGGATTGATGTTACAAGAGGTGAGATGTACTAAAAATTTTTGAATTTTATTTTCAGATTGTGGGATTAGGTCCTACTTGGTCTGAAGAGAATTTTAAGAATATTTTCAGTTTTTGAAAAAACAAGTTGGACTTGACATCGAAGCGAAAACAATTTTTTTTTCAGGTAAACTACCCATTTTGTTCATGATATGGCAACATTTTACCAAGAAAAGTTGTTCAGAATGATATGTTATAAGATTATAACCCTATGCAAAATTGGAGGAAGATTTACCTACTTAAATTAAACCGTTAAAATTGTATTTATTAAAAATGACGGTTTGATCTAAGTAGATAGAACTTCCTAAAATTTTGTATAAGGCCATAATTTTCCATTATGAACAACTTCTCTTAGTATAATTTTGCCGTATTATAAACACAAAGGGTGGTTTACCTGAACATAAAATACAATTTATTTTGTTGAATCTAAAAGTAACGGTTTATACTAAGGAGGTAGATCTTCCTAAAATGTTGTATAGGGTCATGATTTATCATTCTGAGTAGTTTACCTGAAAATAAAATAGTTTTCGCTGCGATGTCAAGGCCAACTTCTTTTTTCAAAAACTGAAAATATTCTTAAAATTCTTTTCAGACCAAGCAGGACCTAATCCCACAATCTGAAAATAAAATTCAAACATTTTTAGTCCATCTCACCACTTGTAATATCAATCCTGGGGCGCACTGCATACAGCAAAATTTTATGGCATTTAAATGGCCCTTGAATATATCAGTAATTCCCCACCAGATAAATACATCCTCATGGTAGATTCGCTTAGCTCAATGGAAAGCATCAAACACGTAACCAATGATAACACTGAAATCCACTTTCTCTTTAACCAACTTACGGCAAGCCAGAATAGCCTAATCATCGTATGGATCCCATCCCATATAGGAATCAAAGGGAATGATCAAGTTGATGAAGCGGCCAAGTGCACAACCACGATAGAGCAGACGATAAATATCATAACGGCAGCCAACATGAAAGCAACTATAAGACACACAATATCCGACAAATGGAACCAGTCATGGTGTGAAATTGGAGGAAACAAATTACGTAGTGTAAAATAATTCCCACAAAAGTCATCACACAAGATCCAACTAATTCGCAAAGAGGAAACCCATCTAATAGCCTCGGCAGTAAAAGTGTAAATATAAAAAAAAATGGAATCTATACATTTTCCTTAAAAAATTCGCAACGAGCTCAGGAATAGCTTAGCGAGTACATCAACCGGCATCGGGAGAAAACTTCAAAAACACACTTTTTTACATTTTCAGTCGTTTTCGTTATTTTTTAATGTCACATACGTGAATAATAAATATAAAAAATATTTAAATAGAAAAATGTGTTATAATTAATTTTTTAAAAACATTAAATTCAACATTCCAAATAAATATATAATATTATTTCACTAACGTAAACAAAATAGGTAGTTAAATAACAAAATATCAGTAATAAATATCAAGGCTTTGTTAATACTTTTTCAACGTATGGTAATTCTTGAGGCAGGGAACTGCACAAAGGGCTACATCACATTCTTCGCAGAAAATGGTACTATCTTTGTCCTTTCTCGAGCCAAAATTTGTATTAGAGCAAAAGTGGCACTTTCTTTGTGAGCAACCTTTATTTACTGTTCGTGGAATTAGTGCTGGAAAATGTCTTTGAACAAGTCTCAAAGGATTATCAGCACCCTCCTTTGTTCGTGCTGCTGACCACATCTTGTGCTTCTCAATGAGTTGTTCAGCAACTTTCCTTCGGAATTCGTAGATTGATGGCTTTTTTCCAGCGTTTGTTTAGTATATAATAAATGCAATGTATAGAGTGAGATCTAACAGATGATAAAAATTTCTTTTTGAACCATTTTACCATTTTTCCAATTATTTGAACAAAACTAACTTGCATATTGGATTTATCTACAGCACCCATATTTTTGCTCTAAACAACAATCTGGTTTTTGCAATGCCATTCCAGTTTCACGATTTGTTTTCTGTCTACCACTGAAGCTGTAGATACTGTTGTGATCATATTTAGGTACATCACGCATATATGCCACTTTACTGAAAGCTGAGTTGCGGTACAAAATGCATCCATCTCATCTTCTTCCATATTTTTTTGAATTTGGGTAATTTTTTTCTGTTAGTATGAACTGTTCCACAAGTTCCAGTGTTGTTCTCATAGAAATATTGGATTAACAGGCGATTTGTGTACTAGTTGCTATATACAGGCTTTGATACTCCAAAGCTTCTTCAATAATATTTGTATCTTCAAAATGTATCCTGTTTTCGCAACGCAAAGAACGAAGAGCTTTACTCCAAATCTGTTCCTCTTGGAAGGTAAAAATTGTTTGAATTTTAGTCAGTGAGTCCAGGATTGGTCTAATTTTTTGTAATGAGTGTATGTCTTGCTTCAAATCTGTCCCTAGTAAAAATTGTACCTAAAAAGGGGGTTGCAATACTAGTTCTTGTGGACCAATAATGCCTTATAGGTTTTTTTTCCCACTAATCCGAAGACAATGTTTATTGCGATAAAGCAGTACATCTCTGAAGTATCGACACTTTTATACTTAGTAAAGGTTGTTATAAGGTTACTACTAGTTTTAATTTCAGTTACAATTTGTGAAATCAGAACAAAAAATTGCTGAAAATAAGCTGCTTCACAGACATCTTCCGGTAATTTGAAATTTGCCTGAATACCAGAATTAGCACCATCAAAATTGTAATCAAATAGTATAAAATGTGAATTTTGGGTCCATCTGAAACCAACATTGTCCTGCTCACTGAAAACAATTTCTTCAGTATCCGATAACTCATTAACTACAATAGCGAATTGAAAGCACATGTAGTACTGCAAAATATATTTCCTACCTTCAGAAAGATCCGCTGCAACATCACTTCCTTCACTTCTTATATATTCAGAACTACCGTCATTGTAATCTTATACTTCTGCATAAATGTCATCCGATTGATCAGCCAATTCCTCTAGTTCTCGTTGGGTTAGTTCACGTTTTCTATCCATTATTGCACTACCATCTGTAACACTCACAGCCAAAACAGCAGCACATGCTAGAAAACAGCTGAAGCAACTGCGCTGACGACCACGTTTTACATACGAGGTACGTACCACAATTGCATGCCGTTGTGCTGTAACATCAAAACTACTTATGTGATAAGGAAAATTTATTTATTATTTTTCAACTAAGTCCTCTGCCTTATTCATACATGATTCCCAACGCTTTATCCAATTTTCGTAGCACTTTATGAACCTTTCTGCAGGAGTCCTTTTGAAGTACTGATAAATAGCACTTCCTAATGCAGAACGTGATGAGAAACTGACTCCTCGGAGCGAATCCTTAAGGTTTGAAAACAGCCAAAAATCACTAAGCGTTAGATCTGTCGAATACGGAGGGTGAATCATGGTTTCGACTCCATTTTCCAAAAGAAAATCTGTAACAATTTGGGCTTTGTGCGGCGGTGCAGTATCGTAGTGCAAAAGAAATTTCCACCAGTCAGATGAGGGCAGAGTTTATTGATTGCCGGCAGCAAACCATCATGCAAAAGATCACGTGTGCCAGTTATTGTAAGACCCTTAGGTACAGGATGTGCTAAAATTAGACCTGTTTTGTCCTAGAAGATGGCATAAAGAACTGGCACTTGCTTGAATTTTCTTGGTGGAGGAGAATCTGAGTGTTTCCACTGTTTTGATTGGCGTTTCGTTTCAGGATTGCAATACGGTATCCAGGTTTCATCCATGGTTATCACATTATTTAAAAAAGTATCCCGACTTGCTCGATTTCTTGTCAATAAGGTTTGACAAACGTCCATTCGAGCCTGCTTTTTCTCGTCAGAAAGAATGCGAGGAACCCAGCATGCACTAACCTTGAAATGATTTGTTAAAATTCGCTAAATAGTACCGTGAGAGAAGCCTGTACGTTCAGTCAATTCAATAGTCAGTCGTTGATCTTCCATTATCAAATTTCCGATTCTGTCAATGTTTCCAGGCGACACTGCTGAAATTGGCTTCCAGAACACGGCTCGTCTTTGGTGGACCTTCTGCCTGTTTTAAATGCTCTTACCCACTTACGAAATGTGTTGTCAGTGAGAGCAGTGTCTCCACAAACATCTTTGAGCTGCTATGAATCTCGCTCACTTTTTCTCCAGATGCTGATAAACATTTTATCACCGCTCTTTGTTCGTCTACACTAAATTTTTTTTTTAAGGCACACTCAAAAGCTCTTCAAGTTGAATACGCTGTAACTTTCGTAATATTACAGTAATAGTGACATGCTTTGGCATATCCAAAGACAACATATATAGATTTCATTTGTTATGACATTTGCGCATTAACCCAGCCTACTTTCTGAAATACAATCAAACAGCACGTAATTATGGTACGTACCTCGTAGGTGTGCAATTGCAAGTGAAAACTGGCACAGCAGTTAGTTGTGACACAATAGTAATATGATGCATCAGTACAACCAGTAAAGTTAGCAAAATCAAAACCGTACATGTACATTAGCAGGTTACCAAAAAGGCAGTTTTCTAAATATTGGGTACGTCACCAAATATAGCAAATAAAATAATTACGTCAGTAGGCTGGTGGTGTCGCTTTCAGAATACGTACATGTACGTCAACCGTCGTGAAAAGCTTAATACCACTTATCGGAGTTTTAAAAAAATGACTTGACATAAATGGATAACTCATCTAAAGCTACAGTAGAATATTAAAATTCTTTTACGGCCACATAATCATACATAAAACACACAAAACCAAATAATATTGTTTATTATATCTCTATACATATATTTATATTTACAACAAATCTCCTCTCATTCATAATCATCTGGATGATACAGTTCTGATAGCAAACGGTACACATACGAAGGAGCGTTGCCACCTCTGAAAACCACAAACAAATGAAAATTCTTAACGATGCTTCAAAATACTTACTGATGCGAAATAAAAAGGGTGACGAGTTCTGGAGGTACATAATCAAATACTGGGTTATACACATGTACTTTATTTAATACAGGACCACTTGAATATGGCAGTACATTGGCTGGAGAAGCACATACATTGAAAGCATCTTGCTCATATGAACATAGATGAACCGGACTAAGTTTGTACATGTGAGCCAATACCATAATCTGTAATGTTCGGCAATAGTACATAATGAATTCCTATTATTTGTTTATAAAATTCAATTTACACTCAATTTTTGTTGCGTTATTTTTAAGCTTGGTTGTAATGCAGATTTGTTCTAAAATTTGTCAAAGTCATTTTCATTCACTTTTCATACTACAGAATTTTTAAAATATCCTTTCACTTATAATTTTTATATTTTCATAAATAGTTATTTTGTGAACATATAATAATTTAAGTTACTTACTGGCACAGAATAGTGTTTTGCAGCAAGAGCAACCATGTGAACCCCACAAGCAGCCCGCAGCCCTCCGTTTGCTATAACAGTATGTGTTCCTATTATAACTTTATTGATACGAGACATCATCGCAAATACAGCAGAGTCGGGTATAACTGTGGTTTGTATATTGCTTTTTGCCAAACTGGTTGCCATTGAATGGCCCTACAATAAGACGACAATTATAAAATAACTAACAAGCAGAAAATTTTACGTGGTAGAGAGGCGCAGCTTCAACAAGGATGACATGGAATTGGCGGCTTTTTGCTGCCGATTTCAGAAATCGCTCCACAGTAGTTGATTTTCCAACCGTAAGAATAATTTCGTTTGAATGAATGTGTTCCGAGGCTTGGGCGGCGATATTATCAGCGCTAAATTTTTTAAATTTAGTATTTAATTTACCACAATTGTTCAAACCCAAACCTACCTCGACTCCAATTCTACTTTGTATTCGGCTAAATTATCTAACAGTGAAGATCGTAAGGTAGGTAGTGGTTTCGAATAGTCTTCAGCATCATTTTCGGGATTTGCTGTTACAAGGTGATGTAACGACTGTTGGGCTTCACCTCTACCCTGTCAATTATAGTATAACCAATTTTGTAAAAAGAATTGGCACTCTTACATAAGAAATAAAAATATTAAGTACAAGAATGCTAAAATTAAAAGTGACTAGATGAACAAGAGATACCTTAAATCCAGCATCATATTCCTCTCTAATTATTTTTAGAATGTGTCCTCATGATGTTGACTGGTGTTGCCTCTTGAGGAAGTGCACTTATCAATCTTTCTATTCGCGATTTGATGAAATTCATTAGGTCTCTGAAATTATAGCATAGGTACTACTGATCTTATGATTTCAGCTTAAAAACTGCAGAAATAAAAAGTGCCATTACAAATCGATCACATTTAACAGAAAAAATTGGGGTATTTGCCGCACAAGTGCTAACGATTGAAAATTGAATTGCACCATATTGCAGCTTCCACATTTTTCGGAAACTTACTGCGCCGTTGTCCATTTGCCCTGTGAAATTAATTTTTCTAAGAGCTCTTCGGTTTGAATTGCTACATCATAGGAGTTGTAAAGTTTTCTGCAAAAACCGTTCTTGCAATATTGATAATGATTGTTGATAGAGGATAGTTACCCATGCCTTATGTCACTTATTAACTTAATAACATCTGCGTTACTATCATTTTCCAACATTTTTCTTTATAATTTATAAAACTCTTAGTAAAAAATATGTTTTAGAAGAATGTTTTTACTAATTGTCAAACTTATGAACATTGAGGTTATAAAACCACAGTTACATTCTACCAATACCAACATTTGAATATAAAACAGTGTTGCCATCTTAGCGGTTTTACCACTAACTCTAGCTTTTTACTTTCTTTTACAAAAATCTGGTGATACACGCACACAACTTCCTTTTACAGTGATCTTATAATTAGCCAAACATTTGATTTTAAATTTTTAAGCATTTATCAAAAATTACAAATTCTACAAAAACGGTACAAAATAGAGCGTTAATTCAAGAGATAAATTTTCTCTAGAATTTTAAGCTGAATTCAAAAATGTAATAATATACCAGGTGTTCTATTTAAAATAGGAGTTAAAAAAATTGAAAACAAAACAAAAGAAACCCATTTTAGAAGTATTCAACTGGGAAATCACCTCTCACATCAATACACATTAAAAATGATTCAGAGCAGGCTGTGAAAATGTCTTTTTAACAGTGTTTAGTTACAAACCAAACCACCAAACCTGCATTTCTCCCTAATTAAAGGTTAACATTTTCATATAATTTCGATTTTTACAAGTGGTTGTAAATTTTTTTCATTCATTTTGAAAGCATCGATAAATTACTTGTCTCGTTTCTTTCAATACTTTTTGTGGCAATTTGTATTCAAGTTAATAATGTGTCTGAAACAGTGTCAGTATCAAATTATAAAGTGACAAAAGAAATAACCCGAAATGTTGGGAAAATTTCAAGTTTGGTTGGTAACTAAATTTATACACTGTTAAAAAGGAATTTTCACAGCCTGCTCCGTATCATGTGAAAATCAGACAGACTATACTTTTAAAACCAACAAAATTGTATGTATATGAGTCTGCAGATCACAATCATTATTACACAGTATATCTGCCATTCTCTAGAAAATACATACAATTCGGGATTTAATTTTTGAAGATATGCACTCTATATGACTTTCCATAGGCCTCTCTGATTTTATAATAATCAGTGTATTGTAATGATATACACCCCTGTGTGTGTTAGAATCAATTTTAGAAAAGATTAAGGGATTACAATGGGTGAAAATAATTTAGATCTAGTCAAATATAATGAGGGAATGTGAATGGTTAATATGCAATTACAAAGTAAAAGTGAATTTATAATTTAGTGGAAAAAGGCTATTTGAAAAACAAATGGATTCGAAAATAACATAATATTTTATAAATTTGAGCTTGAAGGGAATAACAAATACTTGATTGAAATAAATTAGAAATTTAGTAGGTTTAAATCAAATATGATAACACTAGAGTGTATAAGGAGGAAAATTGAAATCGTTAAGTAATTTGTTTCGATTATTGAGAAATAACAAATTTTGAAAATGTAGAAAGATAATTTGGTGTGATTAAAATATCAAAAATAACCCTGTTTTTATTAATAAAATGTTTGGATAAAATAAGAAGGGCAGTAATAAAATCTACATGGTGAAGTAAAAATGGAAATTTAAAAATACGAAGAATTATTAAAGACATAAAACTAATGAAGATTACAAGTATGTGGTAAAAACTAATGGCTAGCAGAATTAATCTAAAAAGGTCATTGGAGAAGAATAATAAGTCAATTTTATTGGAAAAGTCCATTTGACATAATACATTAATCAAATTGGATTACGTCAAGCTGTGTGGTACTAAGGGAGAGCTCCAAAGGAAGATCATCGGTTAAAGAGTCATATTCCAGGAGGTTGGCGGATACGATATTGCAAGTAGGTGTCTGCAGATTTAGGCTGTTGGCTGCGTACTGTGAGAAAGGTTGAGTTGCTAATTTTGGACGATTGGGACGTCTGGTCTGTTCGTGGGGTCGTCCATTGCGGGAAGGTGCTTAAGAGAGTCGATTGGTAGGCGGAGAGAAGCAGTTTGGTTGACTTCCTGAACGGTGTGCTGATAAAGTGACAGGTGGGTGATTTTAGTATTAAAGTCATAACTAGAAAAAGAAATAAAGGCTACCTATTAAAAGGTGAATTATTTATGAAAAAATGACTTACTGTTTTAATATTGTTGTGTACGATTGCAACAATCTGGTATTTGTCATTTTGATTTCAAAGCTGTTTGACATATAGCCGACATAAGTTATATTGACTTATGGGAATGATACAAAATTATAACATAAAATTTCAGAAATAAGCTATCTAGATAAAGGAACCCACCCCTGATTTTACAGGAACTTGCTCTAATAACAGTTACTGAATTTTTATACATGAAAGGGCAATTTTAGTTTGATAACATAAAAATATAAGTTAAAAACAGATTAAGATCACGATACCTGAAGGTAAATAACAGCTGCAACGTGGACATGAACACATATATGACGGCACAACGTGTGACAAATTAATAATCAAAAATAATAGCTCATTAACAAGTAAATAAAGACAGCTCACGCGTAGTGATCCAGTGCAGTATATACTAGAATCAAGCTAGCGCTGCAGCAACAAGCAGCAAGTGCAGTTTTAATTTTTTGTTAAATGGTACACAGATTACTGTTGTTGATAATTTGTGTTGCCTATACCGTGCGTCCACGAGACTACGCGCCATGGCGCTGGAGTGATGCTAGTTTATTTTAAAGATCTACTCTTCCAGTGGTAATTGATAGTCAAACGGTTGCTAAGCATTGACCATTAAAATTGAATTTCTAAGTAACAAATGAAGTGCCTTCAGAAATGATCAAACGTTTTTGAATGGTCATGGTTATATAACGTATAAATAGTATGTTGGTGGCACTGTAAGTCTATGTCAAATTCGAGGTAATCAGGTTAGGTTTTGCGTCAGTCTGTGTCAAAGTTGACGCAAAACCTAACTTTCTAACCTCGATTTTGACACCATACTTTAAGTTGAATACCACTTATTAATCGTTTATTGCCATAGAAAAATAAATATAATAACGTTTGTTGTTAAGCTGTTTTCGTAAAAGCAAGAGCTGATCTTTGGGAGAAATTAACGTTGTTCTGATTCCATGGTGAGAAACCCTGTGGACACACGGTATGTTAAACAAAAGGTTTGAACATTTAAAAAGAGCACTCTGGATATTTGTCTGTATAACTGAATTAAATTGACAAACATAGGTCACTGCAATCGTTTAATTTTTAATATCACAGACACATGAAAAATTATCGAAAACCCCGTGGCCAGTAACATTTGGAGATTTAATAATTTAATATTATAATGTTGCATGCACGCGCCAATTTGACATCCATTTTTGAACAGTGATGTTTGTGGTAAAGTTTTGAATTAGCACGTGTTAATTTTCTTACTTGTTAGGCCTATTTAATTTAGATTCTGGGCGATCCTTCAAAGCAGCATAAAAATTAGATACACTTGGGTGTAAATGCCGGCCGCCAGCTCAGCGATTGAAGGCCGTGTAGTTCTTAAGAACGAAAATGAATCGGTAGAACATTAATTATTAAAAGCCCAGAGCGCCAAAAATTTTTGAAGATAACGGCAAATGCATCCCGGTGAACTAATGAGAAATTGTAAACTCTATACCTAGCTAAAATACACTCCCTGAAAGATATCTTTAACATATGCAATCAAATCGTAGGTGACTCACCCTATATACTGATAATTTGAGATCATTTAATTTCATGCTAAATCACAGTACAATGTTACAATGAATAACTTACAACTAGCATAAAATGGAATGTTAGGAACGCCCTAGATTAATAACTACATGCACTAACTATATTCACAGTTTCTGACATAACAGCGGTTTATAACATATTAAAAACAAGCAGCTTCGCAAGCTACTAGCCGCAAAAGATCCTGGGGCTCAGTTCTGGAAGACGCTGAATGCGTATCTCGAGCTTCGGCTGAGAAGTTCCTACAGCCGTCGGTGGTAGTTCTGAACGCAAAACAGCGCTATTCCAACGGGATCAAAATGCCAAACCTCTGGGCTAAATACACACCACAATGCGGTTCCTTCCTGTGCCCTAACTAAGCGCTGGCGACAAGGAAAAGCAGTTCCGTGGCGGCTCGACGGATCTACTCGCGAGACCTGCAGTACGTTGCCATAAACTCAGAACGAATTCAAGATGAGCAATACATTTTTGGCTGGTACGGCTTGCTGTAAGAGGGAAAATGAAGGTTTTAGTAGAACACGCAAGGACAGGCTTCCTAACGCGAAATAGCTACTCACCCCAGACGGTTTTTGGGCACAAAAAAGACCAGCTCGAGCGTGCAATCACTGACAAATCCGCCGAAGCGAAGAAAACATCGTCTTTTAATAAGTTCGAGGTCTCAAATCCACGAAGACCTGAGGGTTTACATAACTTCACTACTTCAAGCCAACCAAAAACCCTATACAAGCATCCCCGAACTTGTGAATTACACTTTTTATGAACTGTTCGCTTCCAGTTGCTAGCGAAGAAAGAGCGTGCCAAGGCCTGCCATTGGTTTTCCCCAGATAAAAGCATATCGCAATTATCACGGCCAAATGCCGGTGCGCGGTGTGCGGGAAAAATAATATTCGAATTCGAAATTACGACAGGCGGCGCATTCTACACGTAACAAACTTAGGCATTCAGGTGTATGGTGTCGTCACTGTCATTATTCTATTACAGCACCATAACTTTGGATTCATGCCTGAAGATAGGTCGATGAATGCCACGGACGTTTTTAGTCCCTTCTGGAAGCCTGATTCAATGTTTATGATGTTAGGGCCAATACTCGTTCACAGCAGCTTCGCTTCGACCTAAAACACGCCTGTTCCGGAGGGATTACGTTGTCTATTGTTGTATATATTCTGTTGTAGATTAACTTCTCTAGGAGTTTGTAGCAAACGCTAAGCAGTGCGATAGGGCGGTAGTTTGCTGCGCCATTGCCAGGTTCTCCTGGTTTAAGAATAGCGAGGGTTTGGGCTATTTTAAACTGTTAGGGTACGAGTCCTGTGTTTAAAATGTCCGTAAGGAAATAGGGGAGCTATTTTTTCCAAATATCCCTGAATGTCTTATAATTTCTGAAAATATACCGTCCAGTCCGGCTGCTTTTTTCAGTTTTAGAGTTTTTATGCACTTGTTTAATTCAGACGGGCTTATTCTAAAACTAAAACAGACAATCCCCTGCGCCAAACTAACTAAACTCTTGGAGAATATGCTAAGAAACCGATATTTTAAAGTCGCATTGGGCCAAACAACAAGTAAATCATATACCATTAAAAACGGTTTACCACAAGGATCAGTGTTGGCCCCTCTTTTATTTAACTTATTTACGAGTGATATGCCAGACACCAACTCTCAAAAATTTTGCTATGCTGACGATATAGCCATAGCTATACAAACCAGACACAAGGAGGAAGGCGAAGGTACCCTAATAACATCTAGAAACGCTTAATCAATATTATAGAAAATGGCGTCTATGCCCAAACCCATCTAAGACTGAAGTAAGTGCCTTCCACCTCAATAATCGACAAGCTAAAACTGAGATTTGAAACAATTTTTTGGCTCCGCTTAATTGTTTCACCAGTTATCCAATTATTTCAGGCCTAACCAGTATATTTTTATTTGAATTATAAATCCTTTGCATTTCGAATTCTTAAATTTTCCAAAGCAGCTTATTTTGTACCTGGATCGAGTTCCTTTCGTTCGCCCGATGCCCATTTAATCCGTGCTATCTGTTATCGCGGGCAGTTGTAATACGAGCTTTCTTTTGGAAACGAAATTTTCGCCCGAGCACTTGCTGTCTTCGCTTGAGCCCGCCGTCACCGGCGCGGCTAAGGTTTGATTTTAATTAAGTCAAATTACGTGCGCTCAATTAATTTAATGAGCAGTGTGTTTCCTAGAGCTGACTATGATCAAGTACGATGGCGCTTTTCTGTCTTATTATCTCCATAGTAATTACATTTTTTCTTAGCTCTTTATTAACAGTTTCATCCACGAGTTTATCTCGGAGGCCAAGTTATTAGCCTAATCGCATTTTCGACACTTGCTGGCGTTCTGCGTATTTGCTGCCATTTAAGGGTGCTTCCGCTGCAATTACCGGGCATCCAAGGAAATTTCGTCTATTATGTGTAGCAGTTCACGACCAGCTTATCTTAAACCGTAGGGTGTTGCAATCCCCGGCCGGCGTTTGCCTGTAAGAAGTTTGTGAGCGTTGGAGAAGCGAGATTAGTTTGTGCTATTTCGGGATTTATCTTATCTTCAATACCAGGAATTTACATCTGTGCATTTTAAACCCCTCAATATTTAAAATTTAAATTCATACGTTCCGCAATTATTAGCATGTAATGTTCAAATTGTTACATTCGCCTGTTTTAATATTTAAATTTTTATGCCTATATTTGATTATGCTCAGTATTTAAAGCTGCAATTTTGATGTGTATTGACCCTCTGTAAAAGGTACAGTCACGCTTTTTTATTTCAATGGCCTAAACAGAAGGAATTATTAAATGACTGAGGTATGCATATTCCACGATAAATTTGAATTCACAGTTATTAGAATAACCCGGAAGGGTTTTTTTTTATTTTATGCGTGTCGCAACCTTCAGTTAACGTACACCACTTTGTTATAACATTATTTGTATTTTAATTATCCTGATTATTTATTACTGACACTTCAAGACTTTTTATTACTTACTAATTAAACGCTAGTCACTTGCAGTTTATTTCCTCTTATTATTTGAAATCTTTTGATTTCTGGCGCCCATTTACTTTCCTTTTTTGAAGACATTTCAAGGTACACAGCTGATGATTTGAACCTACGACCCAAGGCCGCCGAAATTTGAGTTAGCTAGGGCCATCGCGGTAAGTAAAGAGTTTTCAGAGCTGCCGTGGTGTATAAACTGTAGGGGGGTTGATCTGCGATTTTTACTACCATCGATCAATTTTATTAATCGAAGGTCGGCTTCTTTATTGTTTCACTGGCGACCAACGCTCTGGGGCTCGATTTTGGTAGTAGCATCAGCTGTGCTTACCTGGATAGCTTTAGTTATCAATATTTAATTTTGTACTCATTTTTTTTTCACTTTTGTGCAAATTTTTACTTCTTATGCAATTTTGTAATGTTTATTGTTTCAGATTAACGTAACATTCTGCGGTAAAAGGCTGAAACATAACCCCAACCCTAAATATTTAAGAATCACACTAGATCGCTCCTTAACATACAAAAAACATCTGGAACTGACTGCCCAAAAGCTAAAGACCAGAAACAACATGAAGAGAAAACTGGCGGGGACTACCTGGGGGGGACGAGCAGACACATTACGAATAGCAGCACAAGCACTAGTTTTCACCACTGCAGAATATTGCGCACCAGTATGGCACAGAAGTGCCCACGTAAACAAGATTGACGTACACCTTAACGACACCCTTAGAATCATGTCAGGAACCCTAAAATCCACTCCTATTCCTTGCCTCCGCGCTTTAACCAACATTTCCCCACCTGATCTTAGGAGACAGCAAGCTACTGTCAAAGAAATAAACGATAGTGACCTTCCTAGAACGCTCCCAGTTCATAAAACACTGGATAATCCTCCTCGTTCTCGTCTAAGGTCCCGAAATCCAATATGGACTGACGAAATATATCTACAACGCGAAGAATACGACCTAAAGGGAGTATGGAAATCAAAATGGACGTTAAATAATACCTTTAACCAAAATGGTCTTCGAGATCAAACTGCCACTCTACAATGAATGCAGTTGCCCAAAAAAATATAGTGCCAACTAAACCGCATTAGAACCGGCCATGGTAGATGCAACTCGATGCTCCAGAAATGGCAAATATCCGACTCATCCTATTGCGACTGTGGAGTGCCAGACCAAACGGTAGCCCACATAGTACAAGTCTGCCTCCTCCGTAAATACCAAGGGAACTCGGACGAAATTATAAAAGCAACCCCTGAAGCTATCAAATGGTTGACCGACCTGGACATAGATCTATAGGACAAAGAACTACAATAATAACAAAAGCTTTAATATTTTAATACATTTTAATCACTTATAATATTAGTAATAGGTTGACTGTCTGTTGTATACATCCATATACTTATATTTATATATTTTATAATTAGTTATTAAGAGCTATGTAGATCGCCATACGACAAATAAGTAATGCCTGAAGTGAAATCAGTTGATCTCATTTTCTTTCCATTATTTAAGTGTGTCCCATTTGTTGTTATTGGTACCAGTTATAAAAAATAAGCGAGGGTCAGTATACAAAATACTTTATCGTAAATGTCCTAAATCACTTAAAAAAATAAAATATGACGAAAAAAGCTCTAGCTTTAGGTCTATGCATAAAGTGCATATGACAGAAAATAAACCAGTCAACCCAGAATCACTTCACTTGGCAGATTGAGTTAGAATAATGTTGACTGGCGACACCTTCCAGCGCATTCTCATTCAAATATGTTTTTTGGGTACCCCTCGTATATCTGTACAACGCGCCAGTTTGTAACGGTACGACACGGGTACGACAAGCCAAACAATGCTAAACGGCTAGAGCGTAAGCTTACTCAAAATCGGGAATGTATTACATAGGACCGCTGCCCCAGCCCGTTACAAAAGAGTTGCCGACTAACTTCAGTAGAGCGAGGGAGTACCAACACAAGATAACACAGGGCAACGGCATAATAAACGAAAAGCATATCTTAAATGATAAGGCGCCACCACTATTCCTGCAAGCGGAAGATACACAGGCAAACCCACTGAGAAAAGTGGAAGCATAATAGATTCACCTTTCAACTATAACCCTGGCAGTATCCTGGTCAGCGTGCCACGTGCAGCATCATCGGACTTACCTTTCAAAGAACTCACTTGAGCAGCTTGCTAAACTTTTACATTGGAAAAAATACATACACAAATCGCATCCACAACATCAGAAGAAAACCACAGTTAAACAAACATGAAATGTATTAGCAAAATATTTAAATGGATAAAGGTTGAGTACATGAAAATATGAAATGGACAATGGTTAAATATGTAAAATTACGCAACGTCTTAATCTAGTAAGGAAGCGGTAAACTTGACATCAATTATCGAAATGACTTGTAAACGGTATTAACACTGAAATATCAAAATACTGACTCAATAAACGGCAATGGTAAATGGTAATCAACTAAACAAGGTACAATTGCGACACATACTTTAATTTCTACGACGAACAGTTAAACAGGTACATGAAATCTGACGGTAATAAATGAAATTGACATGTAAACAAATATAATGGTTCAAACAATAAATGTAACAATGACCGCAACGTTAAGCAAACTGTCTGGCACTTCGGCGAAGCACTCTCTGCACTTTAAATTCGGCACTGGAAAATCTACTACAATATAACGGTACCTTTAAAAAGCTTGGCTGTAAGCGACGTCCTACGCTGCTGCAAACGGCTGTATTCCAGACACTGCAATAGACACCAGAACGGCATAAATCGATAAGCGGGAGCTCGCGACCCACGAATAAGCCGATGCTGAGATTTCACAGAGAGTCCGTCAAACGACGTATTATAAGGGTTGCCGCCTCACAATAAACTAAAACTCAAACTCTTAAATCGGTACACAACAACACCAAGTTTGATCGCCACTCAGAATATGATTAGGTTCATTTAAGATATCGAGTTCTAATTCTTTAATTTTTCAATTGTTGAAACGTTTTGACCCTTTCGAACCTCGATGGCTTTGATAATTGCTGTTCGAAATATAAGTACATTTTTGGAAATTGCAGTTTTCAAACGTATTTCAGTTTTTTAGTTTTTTTTGCACACTCTCTAATTTTGTTGATATAGTTCCGTAAAATGTGATTTTTGCATTCAATTTTTTGGATGATTGTTGTTGGACCATAAGGCATGCATTCCAATAATTTTCTATAAACGCTGCTGTCACCATCTCCTATCAGTTTTACTAATTTAATACCGTACAGAGCTACTGGAATCCTTCAACGATTATCGCAGTTTTTATTGCAGTAGAAGTTCCGTTCCAGTTTCTGTAACATATGTGTTCAGGGCACTTTTATTATTTTTGTAGAGGTCCTTGCGTGCACAAACTATACAAAATTTATTTTTCACCGCCATGTACAGCACTTTTTTTGTACGAACACCGATTATGCATGCCACACCCGATAAGGCACTGTAATTGGTGCGATACGATCTTTTACACCAGGCTCCGTCGGCCACTACTGCAATATTGGAGTACCCTTGGGTATCAGCTTCTCCAAAATCTGTAGCAATTTGTTTTTCTTGTTCAGCAGCTTTCCTCATTGCTTGAATCGCTGCTTGGTTATAAATATCAGATATCTGATTATGATACACTCCATAAGTAGCACTTGATGAGGCCGGGATATCTAATGCTGCTGAAAATTGATTTAATTGTGCATATGCTGCACTTATAGATGCAGTGGCGGAAACTGCAGATAAATTATAGGGTGAGATTTCGGATTTTCGCTTGAAATGGTTTCTATTTTCTTACACACTGCGCATTTTATGGTAAATATGGACATAAATCTTTTATGTGTTTCATTAGTAATATCCATGTCGAAAAACGAACACCCGAATTCTTCATGCTTTAATGATTTAAATGCCTTAAAAAGGTAACCGATGTCTACAATTCGACGCCCTGTGATGTCATTTGATTGACGTTCTTCTTCTTTTTCTAGCGAATCTTGCATCTCATATTGTAATTCTGGGAACGATTCTGGTAATTCGTAACTGAAGTCGTATCCATTTACGTCTTCGGCGACATCGGTATCCTCAGGCAAATCGACATCATTTCCGATTTCAGATGAAAAAGACGGTGAAAGATTTATTCTCTCATCATCGCTGTGGGAGGACCACTCTTGATCCCAATACTCCTCAACAGATGACTCTGACACCCTCACTGGACTAAGGTCACTATATCAATAAGGTACCGCCATTAGTGATTTTTTATATCTATCCTTGTCGCACAATTTTCTCCAACTGGGGATAAAAACACATAACCTAACAGATTCCTCACTTTACAAGTGCCATTACACCAAAAAGAAAATCCCCAAAAAGTAGTGTCTTCCCTATTGCACTTGGGAAATTTGTATTTGTTATCCTTATCTCACAATTTTCTCACATTCTCACGCGAGGAATGTAATGGCGGTACCTTATTGATATAGTGACCTTACACTGGACCAGAGCCAGTAGATATAGAGAGTACCGCCATTCTTTGATCCGTGAAAATGCCGCTATCGCCGCCATTTTTATTCCCACCAGCAATGACTGATTGAGGTATGTCTAAAATTTTACTTGAAATTGGCAAGACTGTAAGTCTATGTCAAATTCGAGGTTAGCAGGTTATGTTTTGCGCCAGTTTGTGTCAAAACTGACGCAAAAACTAACCTGCTAACCTCGAATTTGACATAGACTTACAGTCTTGCCAATTTTAAGTAAAGTTTTGGATTGCCAACAAACGTCACGTTGACGGAATTGTGTTACAAACCTCAAAGTGACGCATATGTCAGAGGAATAAACATGGCGGACGTGGCGGTACTCTCTATATCTACTGGCTCTGCACTGGACTACAGTGACTATATAATCACAGTGTGGCCATACAATTGTTGGCTGGTACTTTTGAATCCAATGTCAAAATCAGATTTTGCGAAAAACCATGGTGATGTAATAAAAAAATAGAATTTTTTTAACGGTGTAAGCGACATTTGGTAACAATAAATTACTAAAGTCAAAATAAAATTTGACAATTATTCATTTGCTGAAGTGAATAATGTTATTCAAAATAACTGATCTCTCAAATACAATAAAATATCACAAAGGGGTTTAAATGTTGAGTCATACGGTGTCTTCAATTTATTACAATTGATGGAAATTGGAAAGTTCAAATCCAAAACCCAAATGATATAGCATCATTTGTAGAAATCTTCTCGGTAGTTTAATATGCTTTATTAACATCTAAATTATATTAGATAGATACATGGGCTAAACCCCAATATAGCCCATTGGTGCTTAGGCGCATGCGCGTGATAATGTGATTCTCAGTTTGTCGGAGGTTCTACAAATGTTCAGACAATGGAGGTAAAACACGGGAGTCTCATGCCAGACCCAATCTTGACTACCGTCAAGGTGCGAATTTAAGTTAGCTGCTGTTTAAGATTTGTGTGTGCTTAGTAGAAAAATGCCTGTGCATCACCATAAAACAAGCAGTTAGTTCAATTGTCGACAATAATATTGAATTTGAATTTCCCAATGAGTATTTCTCTTATTAATAGCTTAAAATCCAGTTTCACCATTGGCATAACAGTTCCATTATGTTCATATTCCGTAAATGTCACAATGTACCAGTGGGCTATACTGGAGTTTTCCCGACATTAACTACTTGCTATACATGTTCAACCTGGAATTGCAACTGTACACCGCAATAATCTATTGAGCGGTGACTTACAAATATTTAAGCAATATAAAACTTACAGGAAAATATTTATTTTTCTGTTAAATGTTTGTTTGATGTTAATACTGTTCTGAATAGCGTAAACAACTAATTTGCGAAAAACGTCAAAATATGGTTCTTTTCCGTAGAAACAAGCTATAATTTGGAAAACTCACAGCCGCGGGAAAACTAATAGCGGATTTCATCACGTAATACGTCCACTCAAACTTTTGACAAGTTATAAAATGCCAATGTCTTATTTTGACATTAGTAACTTTTTGTAACTAAACATTTTGTACACTGTTAAAAATGACAATAACTTGGAATGCTTTTGCCTTCAGCCAATAGAAAACATGACCACCGTATGGCCACACTGTGATTATATAGTCACTGTACACTGGACACACTACATCAAACACAGCACTTTTTTAAAGTTCGCTTTTGCAGCACGTATTTTCTTAATTTTTTGTTTTTTACTTCACCTCCATGTATTTACTCAACTGTGGACACTTAGGTATGAACTTTGCTTTTCGGCCCATTTCAAAAACTTGGAAATTTTATTAAAAAAAAATTAAAAAACGCAAAGCAACTTGATGATATGTAAAATGTAACCGACGATAGATAAACTTCTAATAACAAAAATACTAAATGTTTCTCTATTTATAATGGACCATGTATAGCAAAGGAAGGGATGACAGCAAGTATTTATTAGTCAATGCTGTTAGATAGATAGCCAAGCCATTTAGCATTAGTAATTTTGTTTTCATACTTTAGTCAAACACATATCTACACTTTTGTTTGAAACTAGTCAATATTCTAATGAGCCATTAGCATTCCTGGGTGGCAAAAATTATTAGAAGTGTATTAACCAAATACGTAGTATTGCACACAGAAATTGCTTGAAACACTGAAAGTTGAAAATATTTGCTAGACGATTACTATGCAAATCCTATTAATTAGTAAGTGCATCGTAAGTAGCTGATAATTCTTTGCAGAGATTACCCCGCGGCGCGGCCTGCTCAAGGAATAAACAACATTAGACAGGTAAAATGTCGAGCAAGTTGCGCGAAAACTAGGCGCTTTTAAAAATCCGGATAAGAAATTTCATGTAGCTGAAAAGATTTTTTATCCGCAAACGTCACAAAAGTGACAACTTATTTGTCTTTATTGACAAGGTAAAAGTGTCACTTTATCTGCCTAAGCAGATAAAATAGCGACTTTTGCGTACTTTATCTGCCTAAGCACACAAAATCGTTGCCCTCTTTCTTTCTATGTTTGTTCGCTATCTCCTCCGAAGATACTGGACCGATTAAATTGTATCATGGCTTAAAATTTTTCTAATTTTTAGGCTTAAATCGTAGGCCGGTTTTTATTTTCAAAAAGAGTACGAAAAAGTTTTAATTTAAACCTTTAAGCAGCAGATCCGAGCATCTGTCGCCGTGGTTTATGGTGTGACAGCAGCTGTGGCCGTGTGCTATTAGCTCGGGTGAATCAGTATGTTCATATATCATTACAGTAGCGTGTTATTTGAACAAGAGCGGTTGGCGCAGAGGTACGGTGTTCGTCTGTCACGCGGGTGGCCTGGGTTCGATTCCCGGCCGATGCATCCTTTTTTTAAAATCTATATTAATGAAATTTACCTGAATACGTTTGCGGATAAAATAGTATATGTTATTCGGAGTAAAAGTGACTTTATGTGGCTTAGCTGAATTATTTGCCTCACTAACGTTCGGCTAAATAAACTTCAGCTTCGCAACATAAAGTATCACTTTTACTCTTAATAACATAATCTACTATTATTGTATGTATTATACAGAGCCAGCAGTTTGTTTTTAAATCACTGCACTTTGGAAGTGTGCTATTGACGTATTTTGCCTACGATCTTCCAAGTTCTCGTTCCTGGTTGCTTATTTTAAGGAGTACCCATAATCTTGCACTGATTTAACTAATTTAATCGTGTTAGATGGGTAGGCACGTGGCCTTCGAAGTTTTTCGATAAGAAAGTTAAAAATAAAAATAATTAGTGTGTGATAGAAAATTTCTGTTTGTAAATAGATCATTTACAAAACGAAATGGTTTAATGACTCTACTATGTCTTGGCCGGAAGTAAAAACTCCAACTAACTTGTGCATTCTACATAACTATCTCTTTTCTTTTTTGATAAGTATTGCGAATATACAGTGTGAATCATATAAAACTATACATTGGCAACTTTATTTTAGCATTAATTAATTTACCCATGCTAGTAACAATTGTCGATTTTGAAATTACAATGAAATAGTCCAGTTTCATTTAGTTTCTATAGTCAGTGTGTCGCCCATGATCTATGGTGAGATATAGACCTTACAAAGTGCTATTTTGTTTACAAACACCATGGTAACATTAAGTAAATGCCCTATGTCTAATTTTGCATAATTCAACCATGTACAGTCTTACATTATTCTCACTGTATAGCAGTTATTTGTCTTTCCTATATGTGAATCCACTTATCTGCGACATGTTGGGGGAGTTGTTAACATGTCAAGAGTAAAAAGGGTGTCACAGGTTTGTTGAAAAGGGTTGTAATTTCTACTCTGATTATATTTTCAGCCAGTTACACAAACATTACAAATACGCAGCATAAAGCAACCCATACTTTTATATAGAAATGTCTAAAATTAGCCTAAATAAGGGGCGTGTCTTCAGTAATTACTGCGGTAACCTTTCAGTTTATCTTGAATTAGTAATATTAAAAGTAACAGAAAGAGTAACCCTAGGCACAGTATTGCTAAGTACTATATCGGATGTAAGGAGAAATAATTGGAAGTCTCTAAGAAGATTGGTGGCCACATCACTTTACAGAATTTACTATTCCCGATTTCATTAAAAACAACTTTTGGAACTGGACGATTTTAATTTATAACAGGTTTTATGAACATGACATGAGTAGGAACAAAAGGATCATGATAATTGAACATGTTAACTAGGCGTGGCACACTACAATACGAATATTTCACAAAACATATTTTCTATTTTCATCACAGTCCAATCCTGGGCATTGACTTTGGAAACTAACAATAGATTAGAGCCATGGTTAGCGTCTGGTGTAGTCTTTCAGTAAAAAGGCAGTACATAACCACCTATGGTATCTACAGGGCCATCTTAAGCGAGGGTGCAAGTGGTGTACGGCACCTGGACGGCAGGGTTTGGGGGCGGCAGCTTGGCCTTTGGCACGTAACTGTTTTTTTTTTCAAATTTGAAATTTAGAGTTTTCCTCTTCCGTAGCTTCATTCGATGTTTTGAAATACGATAGACACTGTATTAATGCCTATGGTAGGAGGAAAACACTTAGAGCACTAATTAGTCCTTATTTGTTAATGTAGTCTCTACTTAACTTTACACAATTCTCCCACTTTCTCGGGAGTTGTGATATTTCTTTAGCATAGAAGTATTTTTTTTCTCTTCAGCAAAACTGCTCACTACCGGCTGAAGATCTACCTCAGAAGAAAACCGACGATCGTTTTTTTCCCTTAAACCCTAAATTGATATTGTGGGTTGTTTTGACACCCCGACACCTTTATTATTCTAAAAATTATGTATTTCTAATTTAGTTACAACTGTCTTCTTTCAGCGATTTCTGAATAAATAATAGTCGCAGGATGGCAAATTGGGTCTATAAGCTGCAGGAAACAGATTAGGCCTTGTGCATTCGTGAAGAATCAAAGCCCATTTCAAACAAATGTTGACTCTTTCTGTATAGTACGATGTAGTTTCTCCTGTGCTATAGCATAGGCACTATCGGTGATTGTTTTACCTTAATTCCCTGATGGTTTAAGAACGCCATAAGCTTGCCTGTAGACACTTGTGCTTGACCCTTTTTTTGAAACGACAAACCCTTATGGTCACACTATACTGATTTCTGCTTGGTCTCAGGACCCCAATAATGAACCCAGGTTTCATCTTCTGTCACTATATTCCAGAACATATCTGGATCTTTTTTTAAGTACATCCGAATTCTTTGAAGAATTGCACCGATGATCTTTCTGTTCAGGAGACACAAGTCTTAGAAACCATCTGGTTGGCACCTTGCTCATTCCAAACTTTTTATAAAAAATGTGCAGCACACTTGTTTTGCATATTCTCAACGCCATAGCGATCTCTGCTACCTTCAAACGTCGATTTTTTTAAGAACCACCTTTCTGCACACTTCAAGATTCTTTCGAGTTATAGGCTGTCCTGGTCTTGGATCGTCTTCTGCTGTTTCACAACCCCAATGGAAACGTTTTGACCAGTATTTTATTTAGTATGATTTGCTCTATTTTTTATTTATCATACACCTTTCATATATAATTTTGAGTCCACGACCTACCAATGTTAGAGGAACTTTATTACGCTTCGGTGCTCTAATTTAATTAAACTCATCTTTAATGACAAACTAATACACAAGGAAGCAACGATATGCCATAATGGAAGAAACTTTGCACAATAACTATTAAAACGTAGTGCACTAGTACGATAAAATGACGTTTGGTGAAATATCTATCTATTTATTTTCACGGCTGGGAACATTATTAATTTAGTGCCCCTCGTATTTGTTTGAAAATAACTTAATTAGCACATTCCCAAATGTATCAATTGCTTTACGTCTTTATCTAAAATTACCTGACACTGGTGCTGAGTGTAGAAAATAATTTTTCAAGTTAAAAATTATTGAAAAATATCCAAGATCGAGTATGACACAAAAAAATCTATCAAATTAGTATCTAAAACGACAATGAATTTGATATCGTGTACCTAATCGAAAATAAAGATTAATAAAAGATATCTAGGAAAATATCACGTATGTCTCTGCTTGCATTTGAAACATTTGAACTATTTAATATCGCCCATGCACTATTGAGTGTTTGATCATCCTTACCGTGCATTTCTAGCATGCTGTCAAATTTAGCTGACTTAGGGCCGGTTGCAGAAAGCAACGTTAAGTCTGGTGTTAGCTAACACGACGTCAAAGTGAACAAAAACGAATCAAATCTCAAATGCTTACGGTAACTAATACATTAGTAAACAAAATTTGATGCGATTTTGTTCACTTTGACGCGATGTTAGCTAACACGAGACTTAACATTGCTTTCTGCAACCGGCCCTTAAAGTGACAGTTGTTCTATTTCTTTAATCAATACTACTATACATACAGCTTATGTCTAGCTCTTTTTCTTTGGATAACACCGTATAAATGATATTTTAAAAGATTTTGCAATAAAAAAATCAAGAAAAAATATTGTTGGTTGTTGAAGAGTAACAAATATTTCTTTCAACATGGTAATTGATATGTTGTCAGATTGTGAAACTAATAATAAATAAAAGTGCTTGGTTTATATTACGAATGCTTCTCTGTGTAGCTTCACTTAACTCAAATCAGTTACTTTCCCTAACTAATCATCTAACCACTTACCTAGTGGGGGCGGCACATGAGACTTTTCAACCTGGCGGCGGGTAAGCTAAAGACGCCCTTGGGTATCTATCCCTAAAAATATCCTCTAGAATAGATATTAATAACCCCTGATCTATAGTTCACGTTAAACTACAGGTCTCTATTTGCAAATGCATGACGAAGAGTTGGTGCGACTGATAATATCTAATATCAGTGCATAATGCACTAACTTATCGCTACTTCATTAGTTACTTAAATACTTCTAGATGTTGCTGAAACTCGTTTATTTCGTAAATATTAAATCGGTTTACAACACTGTTGCATAACCTATATATTGTACAGGACTGAATGTGTTTATACGGAGCATTGTAAAAGTGGGTATGGTTCACATCCTCTACCATACGGAGAAGAAACACCTGTGGGTAGCTGATAGTTGCCAGTTGTAGTCGTCAGGCAGCCTTCGCCAGCAATTACAAATGTCGGATTTAGGTCTACAACACACTGTTCCAAATAATATGTGCAACTTATCGCTATAAAAATATTAGGAGGTTCTGCGGTGATGCTGTCAGCATATATTTTCGTTACTATGTTGTGACTACAAACAACTGAAACAAATTTTTTTATTAAAATTTTGTTCTAAATTAGTAAGACAAATAAGGTCAAAGTGCATAGAACCGTAATAGATTACATTTTAGAAAACAATAAGACGTTCACCTTGATAGAGTATTTTCGTATTTACTATGGCATAAAATTTACTCGGAACTTTGCTTAGTGGAAAATAGACTAAAGAGGCTAAACTAAAAAGTAAAAAGAATAATATTTAAAAAAGAGAGCAAGAAAGTCTTGAAAGTGCGTATACTTATAAATGATCGATACAAACGTCTGAGAGCACCTAAATTAATAGGGAAGAATATGTAGAAAGAGAATTGAAGAACACACAAACTGCAATACAATAAGCAACAAATGAAACACAAGGAGAAATAAAAATTATGAAAAGGATGAGTAAAAGTTTTGAATGAAACTACGATATAACTTATAAACAAGAGTCTAAAGAAGAGGTAAAAATATTTGATATAAGGAAAATGGAAAGAGCACTACTGTAAGTTATCATATTAATAATGCTAGAAAAAACTGAAATCCTAGTAACAGTAGATGATATCCTTCTGTTGAAGAACCTCTATAAGCAAAAAAATCAAAGAATTAAGAACCAACAGATATCGACAGCTGTAGCATGGAATCAATCAACAATAGAGGCTTATTATTGAAATTTAGACGGTTCAATTTAATGAATTTATGCTGGAAGTAATGGGAAATACCAGAATAATGGACAATTGCTAATATGTTACCATCATTCGAAAAATTTCGTTGCAAAAACTATTATGGCAGCAGTGTATGAATCCTAAAGTGACTACAAGATCTACTGTAGAATTTTAAAGGTGCTACGACCATTAGCAGAGATCTTCCTGAAACAATAGAGTAAAATCGTTTAGAATATAAGTTCGTAATACATATCAGTTTTACACATAAAATAAAAATCTTTAACAGAATGGCAAATACTAGAAGGCAAGGGCAATAAAACTAATGTCAAGACAGGTAGCCATTGTGTTTCGGTTGCCATTTTGGTCTGTTAGATTTTTGACAATCAGTATCTGACAAAGGAGTAGAACCTACGTTGATATATATAATTGAATTCAATCTTCAGTTTCAGTGACCTTAAAAAAATGTTGGATGGCTATCATCTGCATATTAAGAACGCTATTGCAGTCGATAAAAAAAATCTGAAGAGCGTGGTATTACACTTTTTTCAATAGTAATTCAGAAAGTTAAATTGTAATTAACATTCATAAATTGTAAATCAGAAAACGTTAATGTAATTCAGATTAGTAAATTGTAATCGAGAAGAAGTAACTTGTAATTCAGATTAGTAAATTCTAACTCAGAAAGAGTAAATTGTAATTGAGAAGGTGTAACTTGTAATTAATTAAAACTACAAAATTGTAATTTATAAAGTGTAAATTGTAATTCAGATTAGTAAATTGTAATTTAGAAAGTGTAAATTGTAATTCAGAAAGTGTAAATTGTAATTCAGAATGTGTAAATTGTAATTCAGAAAGTGTAAATGGTAATTCAGATTAGTAAATTGTAATACAGATTAATACATTGTAATTCAGAAAGTGTAAATTGTAATTGAGAAAGTGGAAATTGTAATTCAGAAAGTGTAAACTGTAATTCAGAAAGTGTAAATTGTAATTGAGAAGAAGTAACTTGTAATTCAGATTAATAAATTCTAACTAAGAAAGAGTAAATTGTAATTGAGAAGGTGTAACTTATATTAATAAAACTACAAAATTGTAATTTATAAAGTGTAAATTGTAATTCAGATTAGTAAATTGTAATTTAGAAAGTGTAAATTGTAATTCAGAAAGTGTAAATTGTAATTCGGAAAGTGTAAACTGTAATTGAGAAGGTGGAAATTGTAATTCAGATTAGTAAATTGTAATACAGATTAGTACATTGTAATTCAGATGTGTTACTTGTAATTCAGATTAGTAAATTGTAGGTAATATAGAAAGTGTAAATTGTAATTCAGAAAGTGTAAATTGTAATTGAGAAAGTGTAAATTGTAATTCAGAAAGTGTAAATTGTAATTGAGAAAGTGTAAATTGTAATTCAGATTAGTACATTGTAATTCAGAAAGTGTTACTTCTAATTCAGATTAGTAAATTGTAATTTAGAGAGTGTAATTCCGAAAGTGTAAATTGTAATTGAGAAAGTGTAAATTGTAATTCAGATTAGTACATTGTAATTCATAAAGTGTTACTTATAATTCAGATTAGTAAATTGTAATTTAGAAAGTGTAAATTGTAATTCAGATTAGTACATTGTAATTCAGAAAGTGTTACTTCTATTTCATATTAGTAAATTGTAATTTAGAAAGTGTAAATTGTAAATCAGAAAGTGTAAATTGTAATTCAGATTAGTACATTGTAATTCAGAAAGTGTTACTTCTAATTCATATTAGTAAATTGTAATTTAGAAAGTGTAAATTGTAAATCAGAAAGTGTAAATTCTAATTCAGAAATCATAGGATAGGTCGATCAAGATTTTGATTGAAAACAAATCACTTAAAAATTTTCCATCATATCGCTCTTGCTAAGAGAATCTTACCTGATTCAAATTATCAATTATTAAGTCATGTTGGCGTGGAAATAAACACTTAAATATCAAGTAAACGGCAAAAGCCTGTTCGCTTGTAATTTATTTGATATATATATATATATATATATATATATATATATTGATAACCTATACCTTAACGCCTCCGTTTTATAGAAACGGCATACGTTGTAACCTCATATATGACGTTATCACCTCCGGTTTCGGAGGTGATAACGTATCCTGTGAAATAAAAGAGTGGGGTATTAGACTAAATGGCAGCTATCTCCTTCTCAAATTTCTGATGGAGGTCGTAAGATCCGTTGTTTGTTGAAACATATTCGTCTTTAGTTCAACCGGTCGCCACGAGCGCTAGGGTCGTTTGCGTGTTTTTATACTTGGCACGTTGTTACCTCCTCCATATTTTCGCAACAATTATAGATACACATCGCTCTTTATCGCCTCCTACATTTGGCAACGTCGTAGTAAAAGTAATAGTTCTCTTAACGGCAGAGATAGGTACAAACAACCGGCCGTTTCAGGAAGAACGGGAAAACTGCAATCCGTCATTGAATGTTTTGTTTGCCAGTGAAACTGTTCTCATGAATGGAAGATACTTTGCACCGTCTTACGTGAGTATTTAACCGTAGTTCACCAACTATCATTTCTAACCTCACTATTCTAGTACAAATGTTGTACGACTTGGGATCGACGAAACCAGCAATGGTTCTGTAACAGAGATTTCCAATCCACAACATCGTCTTCGACAAGTGCCGACACCGTACAGGTCAACATTGTTCCCTCGATGGAAACTCCAGCAGGAAATATTCAGGTATTTGTCGGTCATCAAGGGCATTAAGGGATTTAAATGTGCCGTCCATCAATCACATGTTTTAGTAGTGCCTGGAATTGTTTGCTGAATATCAAATTGATACACGAACTCAGTACGAGCTGCATTTTATTATTTGAAAATAATGGTAAAATATGTAGGTGTCTAGACTTCGAACAGGACTAAAATTAAATACTTAGGTGGGCTTTATTAACGGAGGTTTTTATGTATCAAATGCAATGTGCATTCATTCATTCATTCACTATCTTAGCCTTTTGTAATCATTTACCTTTCTCCCGCGCGGATTTCAGATCGAAATGTTACATTATGTTTATATGGAGCAACGGCAAAGTAAACATGAAATTTATTTGATCACTCGATATTGCCGACAAAACTAATATAACTGCTCTCTGGGGCGGTCTTGGCCTTTGCCGTTTGCTTATCAATTAACACCCGATACTTTTCGTCGGTGAGTTTGCGACTGTCAATGTGCAGTGCAGTCTGCACTTCTGCAGTGCAATTCGTTCAAACGATTCGTTTCATTCGGTCACATTCTGACGCGTTAGCAATGTAGCAGCAGAACAAATGAAATGAATCTTTGGAGCCGAATCACTGAACCGGATCCCACAACTGAACGAGATTCAAAGAGTCAAATCTCAAAAATGAATCGCTTTGCCCAGCTCTAGTTCAAATGCCCCTTTTTGAGGTAGGTTTTGAAATTTTTTGGCCACTTTCGTAGTAACGTTGACGTCATTGATATATGTTTTAAATGGCTACCCCAATTTTTTTATTGCTGATTTTGAAAGAACACATTTTTCTACATAGGTTGTATAACATGACTTTTGAAAAATACTGCACTGAAACAAAAATTTATTAAATTAAAAATAGTCTGACCGCATAATTTTTTAACTTTCCACCCCAACCTTTTCCGCCCCAAGAAAACAACACCTCAATATTCAAAAAATCAAAAAGCTCGCAAGTCCTAAGGAACTGCTTTCCTGTCTGGCAGCACCATATTTTACCCCACATTTTACTTTTTACTTCCCAAATAACACAATCCCTACCTATACGTAAAATTAAAAAGCTTGTAGGAACAGAAAAGCAGTTTCTTAGGACTTGCAAGCTTTTTGATTTTCTGAATATTGAGGTGTTGTTTTCTTGGGGCGGAAAAAGTTGGGGTGGAAAGTAAAAAATGTTGCGGTGAGACTTAGTAGTAGTTTTCTTGAAGCGGATGAGAGGTGGGGGGTAAGAAATTATGCTGTAATAGTTTCGAAATTTAGAGAATGTTTTCTTCAAAAGAAGGTGAGGTTACAGGGTAACATATAACACTGTCGGATAGAAGGGTGCTGCACGACCTCGAAAAAATAGTGACCTGCTAAATTTTTGACAGGGATGAGGCAAAATCACCCTGGTAGATAATTCCGCATATTTTATTATTATTATTATTATTAATATTACACGTAGACGGCAAAGCCGATTAACTGCATATGACAATAGGTACACATGTAAATAAACTAAAAAAAAATCATAACATAAATAAATTAATATTCTACGTACATATCGGATTCAAATATTGAACATACCTACTCATAAATTTAATACAAAGTTTTCTAATGTACATACATATTACTGTGTTACAAGTCGGAATTACATCAAAAATAATTGTTACTTTAACGATGGCAGCTCCAGGGCTGTTGTTTACGTAACTGGTAAATACATAATTATGAAAAATGAAAAATTTAATAAATGTTCCTTCTACGGCTTCGTATAATCTGGACTATTCAATTCACCTGTCATCTGTCAAAAAGTGACCAATGAAAATCCAGAATTCTGACGTTTCTTGACCAACCAAAAAAATATCAGTGGATATATCTTCATAGAAGGTATTCAAGTGACTATTTTTAACAAATGCGATTTTTATTAGAAAAAGTCAATATTAGTGTTATGTTACTATAGAAATTGCGTAGTTTGTTGCTAGATTTACTGAAAACTAATTTGAAAAAGTAGTTTGGTTCATTAAATAGTCCCTCGAATACCATTCTTAGTCAAAGTTCAGTAGATTATTTTTGCGGTGGTGTTACTACTCATGTCCATTGCGCTTGGGATTAGGACTCGTGCTAGCGCACTCGTCCTAATCTTAGCAAAGCGCAATGGACATTCGTGACACCACCGCAAAAATAGTCGACATAACTTTGACTACTCATGGTATTATAAGTGATTATTTAAACGACAGAATCCGAATGGAGGTGCGGCTTATAACACCGGAAGTAATGTTTCAAATGAAGAACATTTGATTTAATGCATTTTTTAATTTTTAATTTAATAAATTTTAATGTCAGTGCAGTGTATCTCAAAAAGATTCTTTTGCAGCATACCTTCTACATTGCATTGCTGTATGTAGAAAAAACGTGCAGTTCTTTCAAAATCCACAATGAAAAATTTAAGTTGCCATTAAAAAGATATATCGGAGACTTTACTGATGTCACGAAAATAACCAAAAAAAATCAAAAACCATCACAAACAAATGCATTTATACAGAATCTGTTGGCATGTCTCAGGAGTTTGAGCGACGAGAATAAATTTTTGGGCAAGTTTGGAGACAAAAATGAATTTTTGCGTAGGTATTAAGATTTCTATCTCTTTCCCATGCTCTTTCTCGTTCTCATTCTCACATTCTTATTATTTATTTTTAGCTTAGTCTTTAACTGTTCCAAGTAAAAGTTGAAATCTATGGGAAATAAATTGCAATGCGTTCTTTCCAGATGCATGACTTGGGAAGTTCAAACGTCGCCTTGATAACACAACAAAACAATGCAGAAGGATATCAGTCAGATGTTTCTTCAGCATCCTTTGATAATGACATAAACGATAAGGATTTTCAAATTGACAGCGATGCATTAGCCACAAGCGAGACTGAGAGCGATGATCATGACAACGCTGTTGAAAGCGAAATAGATCATGAAGATTTTGTTCGGGTGAAACCGGGCGTTGAGAAAAACCCAAATATTAATATTTTGCAAAACATTCAAGTTAAGGGACCAAATGTAAATGTGTCGCAAAGTGCCAAGTCCTTATCCAGTAATATCAAGGAAGCAAAGCTTAAGAAAACTCGCCTTGTAAAATGTATCTTTTGCGCAGAGGATACCATTTCTAAGAATTTTATGCGCCATCTTATGAGACGGCACTCCAGCGAAAAGGAGGTGAGAAAAATTTTGAGAGAGCCTTTAAATAGCAAGGGAAGAAAAAAGGCAATAGCAGCATTAAGAAAAGAGACTCACTTCGAACTATATATCGATGGTGATACTATACCCACACGCAGGAATTTGGATGCCAACAACAAAAGCCAGGACCAGGGGTCCCAGTATTATCCATGCACGCAGTGCAAGGGTCTGTATAAAAAATCTTATCTAAGAAGGCATGTAAAATTATGCACTCACGACATACATCAAGAAAGTGTTTCTAACGCTGTTTCAAAATCACAAACTTTCACCGCGTGCAAACTGGACGTAACAAATACCTTAGCTCGATTGGAAGTGAAGGAAAAAGTGTTTGATATGATGAGAGGGGATGATATTGCGTTTGCTGCGAAAAAAGATTTGTTGATAACCTATTTTGGAAACTCGTATCTGAAGAAACACAAGAAGGAAAAGAGTGTCTATACGTGTAGCAACAAAATGAGGGAATTTGGAAGATTATTAACAGAATGCCGTAAGCTTATGAACAATCAAAAAATTGAGATGCAAAATTTACTCCGTCCTTGTCATTTTGACACTATTGTAACTGCAGTGAAAAATTTAGCTGGTTACGATCCTACTAATAAAAACTTCGCTGCACCTAGCTTAGCTTTGCATTTCGGAGGTAGTCTTAAACTGCTTTGTGATGAGCTGTATCATTTAGCTCTAAAAGATACGACAGGATTTAGATCGAGAACTCAGGGCGATAAAACAATTTTTCTCAAGGATGTCAAGAATATGAAGCAGCTAATAATCTCCAGGTGGAATATTGAAATGGCCTCTCTGGCAAGCAAGGATTTACAAGAGAAGAATTGGTACAAGCCACTGTTGATTCCATTGGTGTCTGATATAAAACTTTTTAGAGAGGAGACATATAAAATCGCTAAGGAAAATGTTGCAGCTTTCAAAGATGATAAGGATACAATGAATGACTACAAAACTCTTGTGCAATGTGTCCTATCATTACTCATCATTTTCAATAGAAGAAGAATTGGTGATGTGCAGTATATGAAAATATCAGACTACAAGAATGAGCAAAAGAGTAATTTCAAAGATTTTGAAGATGCGCTATCGGCGACTGAGAAAGTTCTGGCAACGCGTTACAGGAGGGTGTTGAATAGTGGTAAAGGGTCACGAGCAGTGGTAGTCTTAATACCTAAGGATATCGATGAATTCATACAAGTGAGCTTGAAACATAGACACAAGTATTTTTTCGAGGAGAACGACTACCTCTTTTCGATCCCAGGGCACAAGGTGAAGTGGGGAAGAGGAGACTTAGCTATTCGAAACCTTACTAGACGGATGAACTTGCAAAACCCTGCTGCCATTACTAGTAATCGTCTGAGAAAACAAATTGCCACGGTAATGCAGATTTTGAGTCTCTCGAAAGGCGATATCAAACAGTTTTCCAATTTCATGGGTCACACGGTTAAGACTCATGATGAGTTTTATGAGTAAGATCTCGAAATCCTCTAATTTAGTTTTTTTTTATTT
Source organism: Agriotes lineatus (assembly GCA_940337035.1). NCBI lineage: Eukaryota > Metazoa > Arthropoda > Insecta > Coleoptera > Elateridae > Agriotes > Agriotes lineatus. The sequence goes on along the minus strand of CALNHX010007812.1, from coordinate 11,236 downwards.
TTTAATTTTCAGACTTCCTGTAGATGTTTATCAGACAGCGAAGGTGTCAAAACTGTTGCTGATGATCGAAAATGGTGTTCCTGTAGAACACAAAGGAAAATCTTTATCAGATATCGACATTGATTGTAAATATGCCGAGGAAAACGATTTGAAGGTGTTGAAGAGCTATTATGATGATGGGGTACGTAACGAGGAAATTGATGAAGATATGGAAAACGATGAAAGCGACGAAGAAGTACGTAAAAACAATTTGGGAAAATTTACCAAAGAAGACCATTTAAACAGTAAAGAGTTCAGTTGTCCACCAAATAACCATGATGACAGTAAGAACATAATAAAATGTTTGACGATAAATTGAAATTTAATATTTACAGCGGACAATAACGAAGTCGGATCGATAATGGAGGACGGAATGGAAGATCTTAAAATCACTATTAAAAACCGAGAAAAAGGAATCAGAGTTGTGCAGGAAGATGCGGAGGAGAATGTGGAAAGACGTACTGACGAAGAGAAAATAAGCAATAAAGAGGATAGCAGTTCGATGAGCGGAGATGAGTGCAGGACAAGAAGTAAAAAAAACAAGAATGTTTCAAAGAGAAATGTGGCTGGAGGATCAAGTGGAGGTGGAAAGGAAAAAAAGAGTAAGAATAAGAATTATTATATTAATTATAATATATTATATTAATTAAGTATAATCTGCCTAAGTTTTATTATACATATCTTCCGATTGCGATAAACTAATAATCATACAAAAACTTCTACCAATTCAGGCGGCAAAAAGAATCCGAGATTATTAACTGTGTATGTTTCCAGGGTGGTCTCCAAAAGAGGTGTCTCTGTTAAAGAAGGCTTTTTCGAAATATATGAACAAGAACATATATCCGTCGACGGCGCAAATCCGACAATTTTTGGATAAGAATTGTATTTCAAGGGACCCTGTGCTAGTCAAATCAAAACTTCAGCATTTAATGAAATTGAACCAAAAGAAAAAATAGCAATTGTTTTATCATTTGCAACAGTCTTACCCAATAATTTAAGATGGCGATCCGATTAAAAAATTGACCATCGATTTGGTGTTTTTTAAAGAAAGCAAGGATACTAGGTTTTTCGAGTTTTAATAGCCATCATTTGTTCAATGAGGTTTAGATCTAGCGGATAATACCATTTTCTACATCTTTTGTATTGATTTTATGTGCTAAGTGTGTCTACTAAAGTTGAGATATTCAAAATTAGATACATTTAGCATAGAAATTCATTGCAAAAGATGTAGAAAATGGTATTATCCGCTAGATCTAAACCTCCTTAAACAAATTATAGCGATTAAAACTCGAAAAACCTTGTACATTTCACTCCGCGCTTTCTTTAAAAAGTCACCAAATCGAAAATAGCGCTCTTTCTGACTAATTTTTCAATCGTCATCTTAAATGCGATTTATGCAAATAATGTGTTAATTTTCGTTTATTTCTAATATAATAAATTAGTTTCTAGGTTTGTTACAAATGTTAGAGTTTTTTAAAGGCAACCAATGTGCATACTCTATTAGTTTCCGAATAAAAAGTTGCAACTAGAGAATTATCTTTATTGTAGTTATTTGAAAATAAACTTTTTATTCCAAATTACCGAAACATAGTCTCACATTGCATGTTTTAAAGTTAAAAAAATGAAAATTGTAATTGATCTATTTTGTCTTAGTCAAATACCTTGCTTAAGTAACTTACACTCGAATCGTAGTATTAGCCGAGGGCAGGAGAACGACAGAATTCTTGGTGTAGAGGAGACGGAATAAGCGAGAAAAAGATGAAAAACTTATCTTTAACGTGAATCAAATGGCAACAGCGCCGGAGGTCTCAGCGTACGAACAATGTTATATATTGTAGGAGGTCAGAACGATCCAATCATACAATCTAAAATATTAGAGGAAATTGTTACCCCTCGGTAGAAACCTTTATTAACCACTCTCCCCTTAAGTCAAATATGTTTTTAGTTTCCTTATATATGCACCGGGTGTGGTGGAGGCTTGAGCGCCCGCGAGTATAGCGGAGGTCTTAGGGATGGAAATGTACCTATATATATATATATATATATATATATATGTGCACGGCTATCTTACTCGCCTCCGAACATATGACAGACACCCACGCCTCCATGTCAAGGAACATGTTTTTCCATGTGTATTCCTCGTCAATCTCTTAAATAAGGTTATCGTAACAGAAGCATCAAGAGAGGGGTAAGGAATTTTGTTATTTGAGATATACAAAAAAATGGTGCACATAAAATAGCAACACAGCTCCGACTACACTGCTACAATGTGGCCTCCCATTGTATATCGCCGTGTTACACAATCGACATACTCACCTCCAGCAACGTTGCCGTTTTGTTGCACCTTTTGCCGAGGGAATAAAAGTAGCGCGTCGTTTTGTTTTCGGATTTTGGCACGGCGAACCTGATAACGTATCTAAACATCGCGCGAATGGCATTCTGCGTGTGTTAATAAACTCTTGTGGGTACCTAACATAGCTATATTACTACAAATAGCTTAATAAAATCAGTTGCCCTGTAGTTACTGAAATCTTGCAATATAATATTTGAGTTAAGAATTAATGCGTTACAATTCTTAAAAAAAACAACCAACAAAACTGCCACAATCATTTTTTAAAACTGAATTGTCATATTTCGAAAATCTATTACATTAGGCAACTTCGTCTGGGCACGGCATGCGATCAATGGTGTTGTTTATCTTTTAGTGAAAAATATGGATACCAGAACAAGCTGCATAATACGAGACTGAAAAATTAACGGTAACGGCTTACGCTCACAGAATTAACAACACTGAATTTTGGTAATCGAAGCATGGGCTACTATACAGGGGCCGGCAACAAAGATATTTCTAAAACTACGAGAGTGACATAAAGTTTATATATATAGGTACTGTCAGATGCTGAATTCGCTCACTTGCCAAAATGGAATACTCAGACCTAAAGTCGTCCCATTGCCGAATTAATTTGCTCAGTTACAGTATTGACCAAATTCATTTCGGCATTTAAACAATTTAGGCATCTGAGTCAAATATATAAAAATTCTACGAGGTATGAAGGCGATGCACATCACATGATTATAAATGGTAGGTCAAAAAGAGTGGTGACCTAAACTTACTTTTTTTAAATAGAAGGCTCGATATTTAGGTAGCTTACAAGGAGTTTTCCATTGAAATGCTAATAATTTTAATATAAATTTGTATGGATCTACCGCCAACGGTTCTGGAGATATTAACGATTTTATGCAAAAAAATGCTTAACTTTAGGCGGCTGTTGGAAGTAACAGGAAACAATTCAATGAAAGAGAACGTTATCAAAATATGGAGTAAAAGTTTCTTCACGTTTCTAATAATACTGAAACAATAAAAGGAAACGTTTCTTCCACTGATCCGTGAAGGATCTCTCGGATCTGTGCAGTGCATGGCTGTATTAAACAGAACACACTTTTTGTTGTCCCTTTTTACTCTTACAACATTTATCTTGATTCTCTTGGGTTCCATTTTCGTCAAGTGTAAAGCCTGAGCTATGTGCAAATTACTGATTTTATCTGAGTCTAAGTTAAAGCAAAATAAGCAACAATTTTTTTAGTGCCCACTCTGTACCTATATGTTGTGTCTAAATATGCTTTTTTTCTTCAAGTGCAAAAACCTGAGATATGTGCAAATTATTACTTTCATTTAAGTAATAAGTCTTGAGTTAAAGCAAAAATAGAAAGAATTTAATTTTTCTTATTTGCTCACCCTGTATATATTTCTCCGAAATTTTCTCGGTTTCATGCCAGGTAGACATATAATATGCATGCAAAGTATCGTCTTCCTCCAAAAAATAGTTTTAGAGTTATACCGGCAAAAGGCGGAATTGAAAAAAGCATTTCTTTGTTAAGTAGGGACCCTGGAAGTGAAGATCTGAAGAAATCTCAGAGGGTAATTTTTTATCGATTACAATACGTTCGTCGTCTTTTAGACGAGGCAAGTAAAAACTAAAAATTAAGATGCTTTAATTCAAGGGATAACAAAAACCACCGAACAGAACAAAGAACCAGATTTAGACAATACAAATCCCGTAATGTAGATACAAGAAATAATGTACACGAAAAAACGAAAAATTCTGAATAAATTGATTCTACGAGTATTACCAAATAAAATCAGATTTTGAAAAAAACAAACGAACACATCAAAATTATACAGTGGCCGTCAAAAAGTCGGTATCATATGGGAAAGTTTTTTATTTTTTATTTTTGAAAAGAACGTTTTACGACAATAATTTGTGCTTGTCCAAAAACCTATTTAGCCCCTATTATACATACCGAGTGATTTTAACTTATTTAGAAAATGGCGTATTTCGAAATTGTCAAAATCTAAAAAGTGCTATTTTTCGGAAATTAAGTAAGTTTTCAATGAGATTTCTTTAGAGTGTTAGTTTTAGCTAACTGAACAATCTCAAGTCCAGAAAAAACACATTTTTCTTTAACTTTAGCTAAACTTTAATTTTTCAATTTTTTAAATATTTTTCAAAATTTCACATACCAACAGCTTGTGGCCGGCTGGTGATTGCATGGCGCCAGCAGTGTAGTGGGTTCAAGCCCCACACCCGGGCATTGATAACCTCGTACTCTCTCCGGCCATCATACGAACACCTTTGGTGGTCGTGACCCCTGCGAGGGCATTCTTCCTTAATTCAAGGGGTTAGGCTAGCCACCTACCCCGGCCGCGAATTAAGATGGCTTATAAAACCGCACTCAAGTGTGTGAAAGTAACAGGCTCTCAGCCTATATTAAGAGGAAGAAGAAGAAGACATACCAAAACTTAATTTTAAAATTGAATTTTTTTTATGTGAATACTAACGATTTATAATTGTAAAAAATAATATAAAATGTTAATTACTCCTTTAGATTTTTTATTATTTACCGAAAAGTGATATGTTCGCATAATTTTTAAGTTTTTGATGCAATGTGCTTTTTAGGAGAAGTTTTTTTAAATGATAATTAATATCTATTTAAATGGCTTCTTCGATAAAAACTCTAATCTAACCCTTTTAATGAATCCTGTAAATATTCCTTTACAGTTGTCTAAATGAGAAGATTTTTCTTTATACACTTTACATGTTCTAAAAATGCTTCTCATTCAGACAACTATAAAAGACCGTTTACAGGATTTTTTGATTTTTATAACAGTAATTCGCTAACAAGGTTCGAGTTTTTAGAAGCCATTTAAATAGATATTAATAATCATTCAAAAATATTTCTCCTAAAAAGCACATTGGATCAAAAACGTAAAAATTATGCGAACATATCAGTTTTCGGTAAATAATACAAAATCTAAACGAGCAATTAACATTTTATATTATTTTTTACAATTCTAAATCTTGAAAGTCGTTACATAAAAAAATTTAATTTTAATATTAAGTCATGGTATGCGAAACTTAAAAATATTTAAAAAATTTAAAAAGCTAAAGCTAAAGTTAAAGAAAAATATGTGTTTTCTGGACTTGAGATTGTTCAGTTAAGCAAAACTAACACACTCTAAAACAATCTCATTGCAATATTACATAATTTCCGAAAAATAGCACTTTTTAGATTTTGACAATTTCGAAAAACGGAATTTTCTAAATAAGTAAACGTCACTCGGTATATATGATAGGGGCTAAATGTTTTTAGACAAGCACAAATTATTGACGTGTAAAGTTTTTTTTTTGAAAAATCTAAAATAATTTTTTTCTCATATGATGCCGACCTTTTGGGGGTCACTGTATACCCAATACCTTCTTCCATGGGTATTAAAACTATACAAAGTGCTCGTAATTTGCAAAGTTAATGATTTTGCCTTAGTAAACGAAGCACGCTATGTATCTCTGTATTTCTTAAAAACTCTTTCAATAAACTTTCGCCTAATAGCTTATTTAGCACCCCTAAACTAGTTTTCAGATTTAATTTATTCCAGCATTTCTCGGGTTTTTGTGTCAGCAATGGCTGGATTTTTATTTTCTAAACCTAGTTTGTGATTCCTTTAAATAAAGCATTTTAGGGGCCTTACACTGTTTTCTTATACTCACACTCGCATAGTTGGAAAACAGTTGAATTCAGAGTTACCCAGTAAGATATCAAAATAAATCTCTTTAAAGAGGCATTTCAAAAATACTAAAATGTGTAGTGCGTTTACTTTAAAAACCTTTGAAATCATTAAATTTGCAGACACCTTGTATAGTATGAATGCCGAGAATCACCATTTTACACTCGAAAGGCAATTCACAAAAAACGTAATGTTTTATTTTTTATTTCAGTATCTACAGCAGCTGCCTGAAGTTTAGCATTTTGTGCATAAAATCGGTAACATCTCCAAAACAGTTCAGGTTAGACCCATACAAATTTATATTAAAACTATTGGTATTTCAATGCAAAGCTTTTAAGCTTCCTAAATATAGAGTTATAACTTTGGTTCGCCGCACTTTTTGAGCCACCCTGTATAATCAGAAATATTTTAGTAATATGCAACACCTTCGTACCTTCAACTTTTATATAAGCTATTTTAATGTAAATCTCTTAGTTTTAGAGATATTTCCCACCCCGCATCGTTGACGGATCCTGTATTAAATGTCCAGTGGCAGGCGTTGTATGCTATTTACTTAAATCCATTACTAGCGATAAGCCCCCGTGCGCGTTTGCCAAGTCTCTGAGGCGTAACAGTATGTTTCATAGATAGAGGCGAGTACTACTGGCGCACCTTGTTAGGTGTATATGTGTATTACATGGTCGCGCCATCTAGAATAACCTCTACCAACTGAAGTGTATAACTGAATATGTGTACTGTCAAACTCACCTCCACCAAAAAATTTGTTAAATCGATGCTTGTTGCACCATCTGTTGAATGGAACACTTATACATGGGGATACCTAGTCGCCTCCGATTTTTCGTACTGGCCTCCAAAAATGAGGCCAGTTCTTCGTTTCGATGTATGCTTTCGGAGGCGAGTTTGACGTTTTGCATATATATATATATATATATATATATAGGTACATTTCCATCGCTAAGACCTCCGCTATACTCGCGGGCGCTCAAGCTTCCACCACACCTGGTGCATATATAAGGAAACTAAAAACATATTTGACTTAAGGGGAGAGTGGTTAATAAAGGTTTCTATCGAGGGGTAACAGTTTCCTCTAATATTTTAGATTGTATGTTTGGATCGCTCTCACCTCCTACAATATATAACATTATTCGCACGCTGAGACCTCCGGCGCTGTTGCCATTTGTTTCACGTTAAAGATAAGTGTTTCAGCATTTTCTCGCTTATTCAGTCTCCTCTACACCAGGAACTCTGTCGTTCTCCTGGTCAACCGATTACGGGAGTACTAGGAGAATGCAGAAATGGAGCACAAACGCCCTCGGCTAATACTGCAATTCGACTAGATTAAGTGTAAGTTACTTAAGCAAGGTATTTGACTAAGACAAAATAGATCACTTAAAATTTTCATTTTTTTAACTTTAAAACATGCAATGTGAAACTATGTTTCGGTAATTTGGAATAAAAAGTTTATTTTCAAATAAATACAATAAAGATAAGTCTCTAGTTGCAACTTATTATTCGGAAACTAATGGAGCATGCACATTGGTTGCCTTTAAAAAAACTCTAACATTTGCAACAAACCTAGAAACTAATTTATTATAATATACTACTCTACAAATGAACTGGACCATTTGCATATATTGGTGCAATTTTTAAAAATATTTTTCAAAAGGGCAATCATGGCATTTTTTGTAACCTTTCATGATTGTGTCACTATAAAAAGCACTTCTTTTCAAAATTTGGTTTCAAAAAAACTAAGTCCATTAATAAAATATTATCATTTTAAAATTTTGAATTTTGCGCAAATGTTGATAGCACATTGTATACAAAGTATGCCAAATCGGTGCTGAACGTTTTTAAACTTTCCGAGGAGACTCAATGAACTATTAATTAACCTCTTTTTGTGATTCCTTTTATTTTTGTGAAATATAGTTTTTGTATAATTTTATTATTTTTTAATTTTATGAATATGATTTTGTTAATTCTTCAGTTGAGATTTGACGATAGTGCAATTAAATATGCTTAGTATGCGTATACTATAAAACAAAAGCTTTTATATAAGTATATATATATATTATGAAGTAATGTAATAAATACAATTTTTATGGGTAGTCCAGTTCATTTGTGGAGCAGTAGATATACATAGTTAGAAATAAATGAAAATTAACACATTATTTTCATAGATCTCACTTAAGATGACGATTGAAAAATTATTCAAAGAGAGCGCTATTATCGATTTGGTGCTTTTTTAAAGAAAGCGCGGCGTGAAATGTACAAGGTTTCTCCAGTTTTAATTGCTATAATTTGTTTAAAGAGGTTTAGATCTAGCGGATAATACCATTTTCTACATCTTTTGCAATGATTTTCTGTGCTCAATGTACCTAATTTTGAATATCTCAACTTTAGTAGACACGCTTAGCACAGAAAATCAATACAAAGGATGTAGAAAATGCTATTATCCGCTAGATCTAAACCTTATTGAACAAAAATGATGGTTATTAAAACTCGAAAAACTTAGTATATTCACGCCGTGCTTTCTTCAAAAAAGCACCAAATCGATGGTAGCACTCTCTATGGCCAATTTTTTAATCGGATCGCCATCTTAAATTATTGGGTAAGACTGTTGCAAGTGATAAAACAATTGCTATTTTTTCTGGTTCAATTTCATTAAATGCTGAAGTTTTGATTTGACTAGCACAGGGTCCCTTGAAATGCAACTCTTATCCAAAAATTTTCGGATTTCCGCCGTCGACGGATATATGTTCTTGGTCAGATATGTATTTCGAAAACGCCTTCTTTAACAGAGACACCTCTTTTAGAGACCACCCTGGAAACATACACAGTTAATAATCTCGGATTCTTTTTGCCGTCTGAATTGGTAGAAGTTTTTGTATGATTATTAGTTTATCGCAATCGGAAGATATAATAGAACTTAGGCAAATTATATTTAATTAATATAATATATTATAATTAATATAATAATAATTATTCTTACTCGTTTTTTCCGTTCCACCTCTACTTGATCCTCCAGCCACATTTCTCTTTGAAACATTTTTTTTTGCTCCTTGCCCTGCACCCATCTCCACTCATTGAACTGCTATCCTAGTCACTGTTTATTTTCTCTTCGTTAGTACGTCTTTCCACATTCTCCTCTACATCTTCCAACACAGCTCTGATTAGTTTTTCTCGCTTTTTAATCGTGATTTTAAGATCTTCCATTCCTTCCTCCATTATTGAGCCGACTTCGTTATTGTCCGCTGTGAATATCAAATTTCAATTTATCGTCAAACATTTTATTATGTTCTTACTATCATCATGGCTATATGGTGGACAACTGAACTCTTTACTATTTAAATGGTCTTCTTTGGTAAATTTTCGCAAAATGTTTTTAGGTATTTCTTCGTCGCTTCCATCTTTTTCCATATCCTCATCAATTTCCTCGTTACGTACCCCATCGTAATAATAGCTCTTCAACACTTTCAAATCGTTTTCCTCGACATATTTGCAATCAATGTCGATGTCTGATAAAGATTTTCCTTGGTGTTCTATGGGCACACCATTTTCGATCATCAGCAACAGTTTTGACAACTTCGCTGTCTGATAAACATCTACAGGAAGTCGAAAAATTAACAAATAAAAAATAATAAATTAGAGGATTTCGAGATCTTACTCATAAAACTCTTCATGAGTCTTAACCGTGTGACCCATGAAATTGGAAAACTGTTTGACATCGCCTTTCGAGAAAGTCAAGATCTGCATTACCGTGGCAATTTGTTTTATCAGACGATTACCAGTAATAGCAGCAGGGTTTTGCAAGGGCATCCGTCTAGTGAGCTAACTAAGTCTTCCCCACTTCACCTTGTGTCCTGGGATCGAAAAGAGGTAGTCGTTCTCTTCGAAAAAATACTTGTGTCTATGTTTCAAACATACTTGTATGAATTCATCGATATCCTTAGGTATTAAGACTACCACTGCTCGAGATCCTTTACCACTATTCAACATCCTCCTGTAACGCGTTGCCAGAACTTTCTCAGTCGCCGATAGCGCATCTTCAAAATCTTTGAAATTACTCTTTTGCTCATTCTTGTAGTCTGATATTTTTATATACTACACATCATCAAATTCTTCTTCTATTAAAAATGATGAGTAATGATAGGACACATTGCACAAGAGTTTTGTAGTCATTCATTTTATCCTTATCATCTTTGAAAGCTGCAACATTTTTCTTAGCGATTTTATGTCTCCTCTCTAAAAAGTTTGATATCAGACACCAATGCAATCAACAGTGGCTTGTTCCAATTCTTCTCTTGTAAATCCCTGCTTGCCAAAGAGGCCATTTCAATGTTCCACCTGGAGATTACTAGCTGCTTCATATTGTTGTATCACCCCGAGTTCTCGATCTAAATTCTTTCGTATCTTTTAGAGCTAAATGATACAGATCATCACAAAGCAGTTTTAGATTGCCTCAGAAATGCAATGCTAAGCTAGGTGCAGCGAAGTTTCTATTGGTAGGATCGTAACCAGCTAAATTTTTCACTGCAGTTACAATAGTGTCAAAATGACAAGGACGGAGTAAGTTTTGCATCTCAATTTGATTGATTGCTCATAAGCTTACGGCATTCTGTTAATAATCTTCCAAATTCCCTCATTTTGTTGCTACACGTACAGACACTCTTTTCCTTTTTGTGTTTCTTCAGATACGAGTTTCCAAAATAGATTATCAACAAATCCTTTTTGGCAGCAAACGCAATATCATCCCCTCTCATCATATCAAACACCTTTTCCTTCACTTCCAATCGAGCTAAGGTATCTGTTGCGTCCAGCTTGCACGCGGTGAATATGTTTGTGATTTCGAAACAGTGTTAGAAACACTTTCTTTATGTATGTCGTGAGTGCATAATTTTACATGCCTTCTCAGATAAGATTTTTTATACAAGCCCTTGCACTGCGTGCATGGATAATACTGGGGATCTTGGTCCTGGCTTTTGTTGTCGTCATCCAAATTCCTGCGTGTGGGCACAGTATCACCGTCAATATACAGTGTGTTTTAAACGAAGTGTGCACTATTGCTAACTTCTTTATTATTGGACGTACTATATCGGTTCAATTATCAAACTAGTAGCATTTTTTCTGTTGATT